>JACEGR010006971.1:0-54579 GCA_014170235.1 Listronotus bonariensis
AAAAATGGTGTGTACGAGACTTGGTTTTTATTCCGGTTCCTTCCTAGAGAAGTAACTATACCAATTATAAGATTAACTTGGCGAGTTCACAGGCGACTTAATAACATGTGTTTTGTAGAACACCTATTAAAAAACAATACTGGACTTTAACTAATGCCGTTGCTATATGACAAATATCCTAACCAATGGGCAGCATCTTATAAAGCAGAAATTCTGTACCTTTTTAATCTTGGTACCTAAAAAACATCTTTATAATATATTACATAAGATATCTGTAGAATCATTCGACTCATAATTATTCGAACGACATTTATTCGAATAGGCAGTCATTTAAAAAGACAATTCTTTGAATTTTGAATAGACAATTTTTCGAAATAGTTACTTTTAATTTATGTAATGTTTAAACATGTTATTTATTTAATAGGTGCCGTATTTTTTTTTATTTTAGGAAAATATATTCTTTTAAGTAGGGTTTAGTTTGGGTGTATTTGAGTTGCTAGACCGTGGTTAAATTATTGAAATTACGCAATTGTTTCTTGATATGTATTCTTGATATTCTTGATTGTTCCTTAATAAAACTGGTGATTTTGTGTTAATTACGGTGACATGACATCGGTACTGCGGACCAAATTTAATGAGGTAATCAGATACTTAAAAAAGATTATATTTTGGCAGAATTGTGAACCAAATTTCATCAGGTAATATCGATATCGAATAAGTAATAAAACAGGATTGTGTGAGTGTTTATAAATTTGTTTATTAAACTTAAAAGAACTGACTTGATCGTCTCCGAATAGGTACTTATATGAAATATTTTTTTAATAAGATTTGATTTTCTTTTACACACGTATACATAATATGTATTTTGGTACGCAGTTCGGCCAGTAATTAAAGGATAGATAAGGAGATGAAGAACCCGCAAAGTCAGTTCACAAAGAGAAGGTTTGGTCTGCAGTTCTGACACAGATTAAAACGGTCCGCAGGTCCGACGCACAGTTTATTACCTGTCTATAATGAAAGTCACGTCTAGGAACTCGACTATCCCCCGTCAAACAATTGGAGTATGTTGGTCTAGAAATTCGAAAATCCTAACTTGTTTTGGTTAGTTCTGATACATTTTTAATTTTAAATAACTTTTTTAATAAACATATAGAATAAGGTTTGTAGGTTGGGTGATGCGGGGGGTACTGCCAGGGGTAACTTAGTATGTTTTTCTTAAGTACCTCAGGACATAGGAATGTTTTTTTGTAATGTTAAGTTGAGGGCGACTTCTTGCTGTGGTTGAGTAAGAGTAGCACTTCGTGCTAGACTTCGCCAGCCTGAACATCGCCATCTTCGGTTATTTTGTATATATTTCTTTTTGTTATAACAAATATTTTTTGTAATTTTTGTTATTATTTAATAAAAGGCGTTATTTATTTATTGAAATATTTTTTTTTATATTACCTACACAATACCACTCCTTAGAAACTTATCTTAAAACCGGTCTGTTCGAGCAATTGGCTGTTCGAAAACTGCCAGTACAAACAAATATCTGTTCCCATAATTGTCCGTTTAAAAAACTGTCCTTCAAAGAACAGTCCTAGATTCAAAAAATAAAATTGGACTTTAACTAATGCCGTTGCTGTTCGACCATACCTATATGACGAATATTTTAACGAATGGCCAGCATTTTCTAAATCAGATATTCTACTAACTTTTTAATTTTGCTTCCTAAAAATCTCTTTATCTTCATATAAAGCAAACTTTACTAATATTTTAGGAGGTTTGTTAACTACATCAGGATTTGTATTTGTACCATTTTTCCAAAATGCATGTCTTCTAATGGAATAATATTAAAACCTGATTTAAAAACTCTTAGGCTAAAAATCAACAGAAGAAATAGTTTACTCTTAAAATAGGAATAGGTATTCTTTACCCGTATTTGCGTTATTAAATTATTAATATAAATGTTTTATGGCCTTCTTTCTACTCAATTACGATAATAAAAGACATATTTTGAAATAAATCATAAACGGCTTGACAAAAATACAAAGTGTCTTTGACCATTTCACAACTATTAAAATATACAGGGTATTCCATTTAAACTTATTAAAATAAATAAATAAATAAAAAATGCGCCATCTTAGAAACAAAGAAAGCCTACCTGCAATCTACATAAAAAATTGATGTGAAAATGTTCATACAGAATTTAAAAAATCTCTAAAAATAAAAAAGGTATGATGATTAGAGATATCTCAAAAAAATGAATAAAAACGCTGGCTTGAAATTTTTGCCTTAAAAATGGGGATTATTTGTTGTGTAAAACAAACAGAAACATAAGTTTAATAGAAAAAGCGTTAGATTGGGCCCAGTGTATAAGTATTTTCTGAAAACTATGTATAATAAATTATTGCACCTCTTTAATTTTACACTCAGGTACAAAATACCCCATACACTTGGATTTTTATGTCATGTACATTAAATCAGATAAAATTTGTGATTACGTTTTATCTGATGATCAACCCACTCGGTTAACCTCTTTGTATTACTTCTGACCCGAGATTCCACGGATAAGTACCAATATAAATCGCCAAGTACCACCTATGTACCGAAGGAATACCAACATTGAAAGGTGATTAGTCTACAAATTGTATATTTCTTGGTACAGTGCAATTTTGAACGTGTTGGAATCATTACTTTATAGCCACCAGTAATTACGGCAGTCGCCATTCCAATGAGTGGCAAAAACGACGAAGATGTGGAGGTGTCAAGTTACAAGGTGATGGGGGCGAGAGAGGAATTTTCGCAGAGAGCAATGGTCAGAAGAAAGGAGAAAACATTGGCGTTTTATTACAATTTCCTGCGTCAAAAATAGGTAAATTTTTACTGACGAGAGCTAATGGCCTCCGCAGTCATGATCTAAACGAATTAAAAAACTGTTTTTTTTTACCTAAAAATATTCTTAAAGTTGTGTGCATTATCTTAAAAGAAAAAAGCGCCTTAATTTAAAAAAGATGGCCGCCAAAAGAAAATAAACATAAATACAGTTATCTTAAAACCAAAACGTCAAAATTAAAATCTGTACATAGAGTGCTATAAAAAGTTGTCACTATAATTCTTTAAGGGATAGTAAAAATATTATAAAAAAGAAATTACGCACTTCCTTAAAAATGCATTTTGTTTGCTTTTTAAAAAATAGCTTAAAAACTAAATACCATAGGATTTTTATTTAAAAGACAAAAAAATTACAATTTAGTGGCTTGTTCTCTTAATTATGCTTCCCATTATTTCTCTTCATTTCTTATACTTTTCAAGATCTCGATGCATTTCCCACCAATTTCGGACACTCTGTATACCAAGAAACAGGTTGGAAAAGTCATAAAAAGTTTTTATTTTGTACTCCATTCGCTTATAACTTGATAAGTATGGGTAATAGAGAAAAAATGTAGAAAACGCAAAGATTTGTTTTTAAATTTTCTACAATATTAAGAAATTAAATATCCTCGCAATTTTTTATTAGAAAATTTGACTGAAAATATGGTTTAAAAGTGCTTAAAAAATGCTTCTTTTGGTATGTCAAAATTGTGATGTTTCAGTAGTCCATATTTTATGTTTTTTTTTAATTGACTTATTTTGATTGGCCTAAAAATGGAAAAAAAAACATTCCCCAAAATTTGTTTAATCATTAGAGAGTTTACAAATCCTGTTGGAATAATAATTTTCCTAAAAATACGCTTATAACTGAATAACTTAATTAACCAAATATCTTTACTATCCCTTAATTTAAATTATTTTTTGACACTGCGAAAACTATTCATCAAAACGGTCAGATTAAATAACATAACAGTCGCTATCGATTGTGAACATCCGACTGCTGATAGGAACCAAGCCATTGTGAGATTTAATATTAAAGGAAGAGACCAAGTAGCATAAGAAACAAAAAAGACAAAATTTACCACATGGAATGTATAGAGAAGATTCTGTTACCATTCGCTGAGCAAGAAATCGCATTAAACCTGACATGCACTTAACATTAAAGCTTATATTATTTTAGTCTTTATAAAAATACTTATAAATTATTCATGGCTTTATGTTCACTTTTTAAAGTACTTGGTTTAAGAACAACATAAATCTGTTGACAATCCTTATAACGTATTAAGGTTTTATGATCGACAATATGATTGGCAGTACATTAATTATGACAGCTGTTTTAAGTAATGGTCTAACGAGACTAGTTTGTTTTTCTTATTTTCCAAAAAACTGCAGGCAAGCAAAGGGTTGTTTACCATTCAGAATTAAGTTTTTTAATAGGGGATAGTTCGGAAAAAGTTATTTGTATAACGTCTGTGGTGTTTACCAAAAAATCCCAAATGTATACCAAAACTGTGACTATTTAATTTTGGCGCCTTCGCAGTACGTTCGTTGAGGCAGTACCCTCAGCTGCCACCAACCGTAAAACCATTCAGTTCATTAAACCCTGTTATAGTTATAAGTCACCGTTCGCTGCAAATGATCCGCAGGTGGCAAGCAGCGTCGAAGAAGAGTTTCTTCCTAAGACTTTTTCGATATAGGTGGTCAAAATAACAAATGACACTATATGAACTTAAGAATTTTTATATTTTAGCAGTGCTTTATAAAAGATGAAATTCTTGGCCTAACTGATGATAACATAAAACTGTTCTATAATGTTGTATGTGCTATTAAAAAAATATTTTTGCAAAAATTAATAGTTTGGTAGGAAAAATACGATTTTAAATTATTGTTTTAAGTACCAGCAAAAACATACATTTTATTACATTAACAGGGGTGCATTTTTCTCTCACAAAGGCTGTTAGCAGAGCAAAGTAGTAACGCTACCCCTAGCAAAGAGCAATGTTTTTAGAATTATTAATCCTTGACTTCTGGTAGGTATATGCTCTAAAAGCATTTGGAGCTGTTCTCGCTTTTGCACCGGTGTGATCGGCAGAATCGATCGCCGAGTGGAGCGCGGACGTAACTTGGATGAGTGATCGCCCACCAGGCACCCGGTACTCGGGGGTCAGCAGGCGGACCGAGCAGCAACCATCTAAGTTATAGAATGAATGCACGAAAAAAATCAAAAGGCGTTGTGTGCTATAAGAGTGTAGCGCAAAAATTGTGGTAAATATGTTTATTATTGATGTTTTAATGTGTCATTAATTTTCTGTTATGAAAATCAACGAGTCCTAAAGCTTTGTAAGTGAATGATAGTAGCTAACAACAGTAACCAAATATAAATCTTGACTACATTATAGTAGTATTGAAAACGGTTACATGAAGTTCTGCTACAAAATATTAAATACTACTGCACATTATTTGCTACAAAAACGGAGCTAGTTTTACTACTACGTGTACCTGCGGCCTATAGAGCTACACATTGTAACTGTGTAGGTTACAATTGCATGAATATTAACCAGATTTTTTTTCGTGTGGCGTTTGAATAAGAAGGAGTAGGGTTAACACAGAATAGGCCCTTTAGGGCTGCAGCGCACCACGTAGGAGGGCGGTGGTCGCAACTAGGTGGAAGACCCAAAAAGCAAAACGCAGTTTATGTACTAGAGACGTTTCCTCTGAATGGTGTTTCGGATTTATGGCAGGACTCATGTTTTATAGATTTATTTTAAAAAATGAAATACTGATTTTCATTACATTGTTAAAATAAAGGCGTTTTTTATAACCAACAAATTTTATTATATAACATAAATACAAAATAATGCAATTTTTTTTTGATACTGGGTATACCGCCTGTAAAAGTTTTTATATTACTGCACGGATTCCAGCGCGATTTTCGACTTAAGGAGTGGTAAATAATATAATAGTGCGTGATAGTTTTGAGATTATTTTCAAAATAGTAAGTGTTTTGTTTAATTAAAATGGCACATGTCTATAAAAGCAATAAAATACAGGAAATATTACTACCTTTAAAAGCTTACAAGGCGTCGCAACAGCTGTAAATCGGTTATTTTTATATTTTTAATAATCGTAAATAATAGATTTATTTGAAAAGATCGTAAGTTCTATAAGCTCGTTGAATAAATGACTTTACTTTAAAAACACTCTGCATAATTTACAATTGTAACAATAAACCTTAACTTCCTCAATTTTTATAACGTTTACTTACAGGGGTTAAAATTTTAACGCATCAAATATTTAGAGTAATGTGGCCCGTTACGTAAATAAAGACTCCCATCTGTTACAAGTAAAAACTGTTAGTGAAAGGAAAGAGTAAAAGGGCACGTTATATGCGCTATCTGTGTTTAAAGTTCAAAGTTAGAAGTAAGAAACATAAACCATGTGAAAGCTGTTGGCTAAAAGCTCACATCATTTATTTCATGTGATGAGTTTTGTAGGTGGATAAAATTGCGGCTATAACTCACCAAGTCGATTTTCAAATAACTACCGGTTGTGTTAATATACTTCCCAAAAAATTATCGCATGACCTCACGTTTAGGTAATAGAAATTACCAGACATAAGTAAGGGTATAATTCATTAATTACAAACGTCATTACATACAGCACATCCTATAGGACGATTAAAAATGGTTCAGCTTTTTTAAAATTTCTTATTACCCTGTAGGATGTGGTGTTAAAATCAAATAGTACTGGTTAACCCGAAGTTATGGTTTGACCTCCCTTGAATATTTTTTCTTTAATTGTATTGATGCCCTAATTATTAGATAATACCAAAGACAATTGTAGTTTCACTATAGACTCCTAGAACAATGCTAAATTTTTGGCATCAGTTTGAACGCTGGCTTGGCTGAATTTATGAAGCGGCAATTACGTACTGTCTAAGTGTGTACTCGATGGATACCCGCTTCATGAATTCCACGAAGCGAGCGTCCAAGCTGATGACCAAAAATTTAGCATTAATCTGGGTGTCTATAGTGAAACTACAATTGTCTTCGATAATATATACAGGGTGCATATATATATATATATATATATATATATATATATATATATATATATATATATATATATATATATATATATAGTGCTGTTTTTAATGGCTAAAAATGCAGGGTATGATTCCCCTTAGCCTATTTTAGGAAGAAAATTCGTATAAACATACGCCCTAAACCTCCTAACTTTTGAGATACAAAGTGTTAAAATTTCAAGAAAAAATATATTTTTTAAATATCCTAGCTATTCTTTACCCAATTTGGTTTAAATTTGGCAGCATTATTAACGTTATTATCCAGTATAACAGTTTTTACTAAAATAAGTTTTTTCAAAATGTTTTGGTTTTTTGAAATTTTTACACCCTGTATCTCAAAAGTTAAGACGTTTAGGACATATGTTTATATAAACTTTTTTTTTTAAATAAGCTAAGGAATCATATCCTGTATTTCTAGCCATTAATTAATTTACTCCCTGTATATGGAAATTTAAAATAATGCATCATTGTATTGAAGCTTATAGAAAAAATCGAGCATATTATGCGATAATTTTTGGGGAGTGTAGTTACTGGGTGTTTCTCACTGGTGATTTCTCCCTATTACTTTTTTATCTTTTACGATAGTCGGAATAAACTTTGACTCCGGAGTGAGAAGTCGAAAAAAACAAAAGACGATTAATTTTATTTTACCATGGCTACTTGACTTAAAATAAACTGTTTTTCCTAACTTTTGAGATACAAATAAAAAAGGTATGATGTAAATAAATTTTAAGTTTTAGGTAAAGTGCCCTCTGGCGGTATTTAAAAAGTACTTTTGTATTAAAATTTTAGAATCTGCAAAGCTCGATTTGTGTGCCAAATATCAACTGGATTGGTTACAAAATAAATGCAATATGGCGAAAAAACCAAAATAAAAATTGAACTTTGACGGCTTGTAACTCGAAAACAAATGACATTTTGAAAAAAAATTATATGAAGCTCTACCCCTTATTTTGTCAAGTAGAATCACCCCCTTAAGTTTCGTGATCGATTTTTGAATCATCCTGTATAACTACTATATAATAACTTTAAACTTAAAGTAAATGTTTTTGTGAAGCCATCTTTCATAGACATTCATCTTTTTCTCCCCTAACATCTTACATGGATCGCAAATTATGCCAGTCACTATAAAATTATAAATTCCTGCCATGCTCTAAAGTGACTTTAAAGCACAGACGTCTTTCCCAAAAAAACAAATATAATACAAAAAAAATCTCCACCATATGGTTTAAATGTCAGACTTCGTCTTAACTTATCACTTCTCGGAAAACCTGCATAAAGTATATGTCCAATAAAACATCTCTTACAAAAGGCAAGTTAATCTATTTATATAAATTTTATATCTCTCAGAGTCGTTCGCGCCTTGGTATTTATAACCGCCTAAGTAACCATTTTTCAAAGTGGCAGACAGCCTGAAAATTGCCTCCCAAACATATAAATGTCGGTTTTAAATGTTCGAAAAAGCTCTTTTCGTTCAACACGTAGCATAAGTGAACTGGGTTAAATTTGAAGTCAAAGTTTTAAAACATTTTTCTTTATGGATGACTTTTCTTACTGTAACTTTCTTTGGATGCAAGCTTATAAATTTACACCCTCTTAATTGTTTTTATTTCTTGTGGTACAAAGTAAATAAAAATATCAGATGTCTGAATAATTCTGTATTTTCTGTATCAGTAATGATTTATATATTATTTTTAAGGTAATACAACGTAGGACAAAAAAAATGTATATATTTTTTAACAGGAACTTTCTGCACATTGTACCACCATTAGAAAGATATATTAAAAAGCTTTAAAAAATACACATAGTCAGAAAAATTCCCACTGAAATCTGAAGAATAATTTTAAATTTCAATAATGAAGTCATTTCCCAGCAGCTCTTGTAAGCAGTAAGACTCTGAAAATTAAACATAACTTGTTTGGCCATATTTCTAAAACTATTAAAGATAAATATATAAAATGTAGTATTCTTTAAAGCCCTTTAAAATATTTTTTTAACAAAAAGTTCCATTTAAAAAATCCTACTTTGTGTCGTCGGACCGGACAAACAAAATGTTGTTAAAATTTAATCTTAAATAACTTTTTGGTTTTATAATAGATTTTAATGATTTTTGGTCCAGATAAAGCACCTTCCATTAAGATTATTATTTATTATTGGGATTGCAAAAAGTTTAATAGGATTAAGTGTTATATAGGGAGCCAAATATTACATTTTGCCAAAATTTTCGAACACCCTGTTTTATCAGTGTATGAGATTTTAACACATCATCTTTTATTAACATTTCCTTTATTAATTTCTATGAGTATCTCTATTCTAAAAGTAACATATTTTTTTGAGTTGAAAACAATGCAATTTTATTATAGGCTATTTGCAAACATATTGGGGAAGATTTGGATGGTCACATTTTCGAAAGTAATAAAGATAACTATGAGTAAAGTATTTTTAAAGGTCTTTAAAAAATCAATTTACTAGTGATATAATGGGCAGGGTGTTTTTGTTAAATCTTATTTTTTGTTGTACTGATTTGGAAAGTACGAAACCAACTTAAACCAATATTTTTATTTATTTTTTATTATCCAAAATAAAAATTTTAAGAGAGATGTAAAAATTATAACATGACACCCGATACACAAATTTCATTGTCTTATTTAAAAAATGGTTGTCTGCAAAGTCGGTTTACTGACGATAGATGAACGTGACAACATCAAAAGAATCTTTACCTTGATCGCCGCAATTATCGTTGCTATAAACAATTGACACCACATTCAGTTTTCACTGCACGCTCACTCAAGTAGGAGAGAAACAGATGTCGAACGCTGCTGAATCCGAAGATTGTGCCTCTTTGTCGCTCGTTACGCGATCTCGCTTGCACTTCAAGCCTTAAATGGAACGCGCGAGGTAACGCCGCATGAGTCATGTTTTTCGGTGTGTGCAGCCGGGTCCATCGAATTATAAGACGTTGTCACGTTAAAAATTTGAATTTTCTTTAAGAATAGTAACCAGACCTAATATAAATAAAAAAAGGTAATCTTAAGAAAAGATTGGGCTCTAAAACCCAATACACTAGTAAAAAAAACTATTCTGCAGGATGTTCGAATATTTAAGCAAAATAGAACAGAAAGTTTTTTGCAATCCCTGTATTACATAATAATCTTGATTGAAGGACCTACAACTGGACTAAAAGATAATTTTAAATCTGTCAAAAAAACAAAAAATATTTAAAACTGAATTTGATCAAAATTTTGTTTGTCGTTTTTTTGTCCAGGAGTGTAATAAAAATCTGTTTACTAAATCGGAAACCAGATGAATAATCCAGCAAAATAATATCTATCGATAGCACTATCGGTAGCTTTCCATCTCTATACAATTAGTGTGTTCATAATGTTCAAATCCATATTCAAGTATCACATAAAATATTATTCGTTTGTATAAATATATTAAATAAAACGGAACACATAAATATCATTCTGGTACATATTTAAATCATCATTTTTGAACCAAAAAAGGACTACGTAAATATTTGTTAAAATAAATCAAAACCGTAAATTTTCCCCGATGATATATAAATGCGTTTAAATGAATTCCTTTGGCTCACTTTCCGAGAATAGGTTCTGATTTACATTAAATGAGGAATGTGGGTGTTCAACTAGAAACAAAGTCGAACACTTTAAAATTCTTAAAATGTTGTATTTATTTATTACTTCTGCAAAACACAAGATTTTAAGTATTTTTTATATTATACTAAAAAGTGCATTTTTTGGGACAGTTCACAAGTACAGTCGAACTTCTATAATTGAAACCGCCACAAGTCAAAATTTTCTCTAAGTCGAAATTTATTGTTGTTCTTTACTCATTTATATGCTACAATTGCCGTGTATTTTTATCTCCATAACTCGAAATCTCTTTAACTCGAAGTAAATTGGCGGCCCCTTGAATTTTGAGTTATAGAGGTTCGACTGCACTACAAGCCATAGCATTATCGCAGGGTTCAATTTTAATATATATCTCTATTCAGAAAAAAATTAAACAAGGAGCTTATTGCAAGAAAAATATCAGCTTATTGTCGTATCTGATAGTACAGTAAAGCTCCGCTAATCCGAACTTATACACTTCGGATTTTTCCATTACAGTAATCAAAATTATATTTATTTAAATTATGTATTTTATAATCCGGATAACAGGTGAATCTGTAATCCAGATCATGTTTCGCGATTCGCCGCGTACGTTAACTGCAAAATCGATGATTCCCCGAATCAAATATTTGATTTTATTAGCACAAGAGAAATAACTGAAATAAGTAATAGGCTACGGATTTTTACAACTAAAAGTAAGCTACGGTAATCAATGAATGAATCAATGACGTGGTTCTGGTTTTTGGCAAAGTTCAGCAAAAAGTGGAACATAAGAAGGCGATTAGATGCTTCAGTCAAAGTATATAGTGAGCTGAGTAAACTGAAGCAAAATTAAATGTAATCTCCTGGTTACGCACAATAAAAAAGTGGACAATGCAAGTAAACTAGCTAAAATTAAGCAGAAAAGACTAGCTAATTTTTTTAAACGTTAATTTTGGTTCAACATTAATTTTCCTTACTTTCTGTGTAAGGTAGATTCAACTTATTTTAGTTTATATAATACTATTTTGAATTTTAAATTAATACATCCCAAATATTTTCTTATTTTTAAAAAATATTTTAATAATACAGCTGTTACACTAAAGATCTGGCCACACATAACCGCAGCGAGCCTGCGTGCGTCTCGCTGGTGAAAATAGAGGGATGCGGGGCAAAAATGTATGTATTTAATAAAATTGCAGTAATATGAGTCTGGTGTATTACGATTTAAATTACAGCTGATTATAATAAAACCTTTACAAATAAGGATACACAGTTTTACCTACACTATACTCAAATGAACCAAAGATAAGTAGGAAAATCTGTTGTATTTAAACATAAGGAGATCTACATACATAAAACGTAAGATTCAGTTTGACAAAAATGCAAAGGGCACGAAAAGTGCTTTTAAATTTTTCCGAAGTAATCTGCCCACTTTCCTCCATCATTGTAAACCAGGGCTCGGTGCGGCCTTGGTGCGATTATGTGTGGCCAAACCTTATTTCAGATTGCCTCGGATTTTATTAATCCGGATTAGCGAAGAATCTGTGTTTTCTGCTACAACTAAACATTTTTTTATTAAAACGCTGTTTAAGGTCATTTAAGATTTTTATAAATAAACATGATTTATTTCGTAACTGTACCTCTCATTACATTGTTTTTTTTTCACCTATGAAAATGAAAAATCCTATTTATAGTCCTCGTATACATAAAAAGCTTGGCTTGATTGCAAGATTAAGGAATCTTTATAAAAGAAAAATGAACCAAAGGTGTCACCTTAGTAGCAGTTAGTCAGGTTTATAGGGTCGTAAAATTTGTAATTTACATGACTCATAAAAATGTTTTAGTTGTTTAAAAGTTATGCCAAATGAAGCGTGAACACTATAAAAACATAATTTGTAACCAGTGTATTTAAAGTAACACAAAAGTTGTAATATACAAAGTGTCCAGAAAATACGTGGCTTGAGATCCTTGTTCAGTTTATAACGTAAACATTTGGCGAACGAAAAGTTACTTACGCAACGGTTATATTATTATCAAAATTAAAAATCACTCATTAAAAAAAAAAATACACAGGTAACTTTAAATACAATTTTAATATAAATTTTGTCATTTTGTGATTTTAACCTAAAAAATGTTAGTTTTCATTTAAACTTTTATACCCTACCATTAATGCTTGATGCCATTACATTGGTAAAGTTAAGACCATATTTATTTAATTCTAAAAGCGATGCCGTTAAGTCCACAAAAAATGATAAAGCAAATAAACCCTTTTGTGAACAATTATTTATTGCAGCAAAAAATATTCAACCCGACGAGTACGCCACGTGACACAATTTTCTAGCAGGCCAGAGGCGGTACTTTAAAAATTACCTAACTATTTTTAGATGGCCATATTTCCAAAACTAATAAAGTTGGATGTACCTAATGTGGTGTTTTCTTAAAGCTCTTTAAAAGATCTTTCTAATAGTAATATACAAAGTAGAGAGAAGTAAATATATTTTTTATTCAAGCACCCTGTATAATACGTTACCATTAAAAAGATCTTTAAAAAATATTTAAGGTAATACCACATTAAGTACATCTTTCTTAGTTTTGGAAATATGGCAATCCAAATCAGGTAGTACCGCCATTTTGTATTAGGGGAAGATATTGACTTTATATTCTAAGGTTTAAAGTACTAAAGGCGCCCAGCCGCCATCTTGAAATTTTTATCTGTCAATTTTACTCTAAAATAAAGTATTTATGCATTAATTTCTTATCCCAAAGTTTTACTTTTTAAATTGATCCGTTCAAAAAATAAAAGAGGGTGGGACATTAAAAACATGCACTGCAAACTTGGTGCTTTGGCTAAAATAATAAAGAGTTACTGAAAGAAAACAACTAAATTCCCAAAGCAATGCACATTTATGTGATATTTTTAGATCTACGTACCAAAATGAATTTCGATATTTAAAAAAATAAAAATGGTAAAAGAGTGAGCCACTGGCTATGGGGACACTCAGTATTTGGGGTAGGTACAGAATCAATTTTAAAAAACTAAAAACTATTAAAGAGATATCTTGAAACTCTTTAAAATAGGGCATCACTGAACTTCATGACGTTTGTGTTGGATAGGGGAGGTGATAACCCTGAACAAGTAAATTTTGACAGAAAAATATGTTCTCCTAAAACTAAAAATTGACGTATTAAAGTTTTTTTTAAAATATAAAAATAACAAAATTATACAGGTTTGCTTATTTTAATTAAAATGCCGTGTAGATATCTATTTAATACTGAATATTTTAATTATGATAAAAAATGCAATTTAAGCCGAAGAACTGAAGCCGAGACGTTCTATCCTAAAACGACCCAAAATAGAACCTATTAAATTAAACAATAACCAATTTAAAAAGCATTTTAGACTATCAGAAAATTCAGTAGATAGACCTACTGGACAAACTAATCACCTTTCTCTTCTGTTTGTTATGTTTCTAAATAACACAACAAAATTAAACGATCCCTTTAGAACATTTTTAATTAAAATTATTGTACAGTTCGTGCCAACATTAAAATAATTTTATTTTGATGTTGTTTTCAATATTAAGGTCGGGCCTCACATATCCGCAACGAGCCCGTGGCCGTGCATTTTCCTGGTAAAATGTAAGGGGATGCGGCGCAAAAAGTTTTGTATTTAATCAGACAGCAGTAATTTGACTCAAATATACCAACGCTTTAAATAACACCTGATCATAAAATAAATATTTACAAATAAGGTAGCACAGTTTATAGGTTTTGCCACATATAACCACACCGAGTCCTGCACCGGAGCACGGCCGTGTATCGGTTTTAAAATGTCCGTGCCCGACCACATATCCCGCACCGCATTTTATCAAGTAAACAAACATCACCGACCAACCGTTATACGTCCCGCAGCGTCGGCTGCTACGCATTTTTTAATTAGTTACTTTGCATCGAGCTTGTAATGTTTATAGTTTATATGATTTCTCAAAATATTTATTTTAAAAAATTATAAAAATAAAAAATAACAATGTATTCGTAAGTTTTACTCACATATTAATAAAAGATGTAACAATAAAATTAATTTTACACTTTTTAATACTTTATCACTTTTTCTTGTATTGTTTGTTTACAACAACTAACCTTTAACCACTAACTATATGAAATAAAAGGTAACGCCCGTAAACTCAAAGCTTGGTTCGGGGAACATCGACGCTATCCGATCCACATATGATTTCATTAACTGGGCATGTTTCAGACCGTACGAGACACGGTCGTACTACGTTATGGGTCTTGTAGGAAATCGGTGCGGTTATGTGTGGCCAGACTTTTACCTATACTACACTTAAAGTTTGGATAAAAAGAACAAAGATATGTAGGAAAATCTGTTTTATTTAAACAAAGAGATATATATATATACATAAAACAATAGACTTAGCTTCACAATAATGCTTTTTATTTTTTGAGGGCATGAAACTGCCTTCGAATTAATTTGCCCCACTTTCCTCTATCACCGTGAATCCGGGCTCGGTGCGGTTATGTGTGGACCGACCATTATTTATAGTTTTAAGCAAGATAAAAAAATCCTTTAGAGTAGAAAACAAACTTAAAATTTTAAAGAAAAATAAAAACTTAAAAAAAATGAATTTTGACGTTAGGTATTTTGTGTATTATAACTTTTAATTTTGCCACATATGATATTATAGGGGTAACTGCTTTGTGAGGACCGGTAATTAAAAGGAATAAAATATCAGTTGGACGACTTCTAGAAATAAATAAAGTATACTCTCCATCGCCTCCTTATCGTAAATGCCCTTTTTGAAATATAAAAAAAAGTTGTTGCGGGCATCCTAACCGTAGGATTAATTACATACTACACACTTTTTTTATATATTGTTTAATTCTACAACGCAAATTTATGTAAAACATCCCGTTATCTACAAATGAATGTGTCACTATAAACATGCAGGATTCACACGGCTACAGAGGTCGCGGTCTGTAAAAAAAAATGTCTGCAATTTGTAATGTGCATCGGAAACATGCAAAAACAATTAAATATGCATTAGGTTTGTTTTTCTATGTTTTGCTTAAGGGGATAATATAAAAAAGTTTTAACGTGTTAATACTATAACATCAAAACATAGTTTTCGTGAATTGATTTATACGAGAGGCATTATCTAAGTATACAGGCTGTTACAAATTACTTTTTATAAATAAATCCTAATATTTCCCACAAGCATATTTTCTTTTGTTTTACTCTTACTTTTTGTCCAGGCGATGAAAATATTACTTTGGTAGCTAGCAACGCTTAGCAACCAGGTAACACGAAGGTTCTCTTTCGTTATCATTCGCGTTGCTAGGACCACAAAGTTTTCTTATTTATACAGTAGTAGAAAAATAATATTTTCAGCGCCTGGACAAAAAGTAAGAGTAAAAAAAAGAAAATATGCTTGTGGGAAATATTAGGATTTATTTATAAAAAGTAACTAATTTATGACAAAATATTTTTAAAAACTAGGTTTGGTATTGACATTAAAATTTATTGTGCAATTTGAGCAATTAGCAAAAGAAATTGGAGGAATAATACTTGAATTAACAGTTTTTAAATTTGTTGTTGGGGTATCGTTATCACCTTTAACTACGTTAATATTCATATTTTTCACTGTTACTTCATTAGAGGAAATATTGGTAGGAATTTCGTGTAAAATCTTCTTTGAAATTTCCACCTTATTACTATAGGATTCAGCAATATATCCCTCCGCAACAGAAGAAGACTTCCAACCTCCATGCCTTTTTAAGTCCAAAATATCGACATCCGAAGCATTGGCAAGGAACGTAGTTGACGTTCTTCTAAAAGAATTGCCAGTGTATCTACTGATGTCTTCAAGCTTTAAAAACTTCGCAATTTATTTCGGTACATTTGAAATAGTGTGCTTTCCAATTACTTGATTAACACATTTACCTCTTTCATAACGATACAATAAGCGCTCATCTAGAGCATTCCTTGGTCTCAGCTTAATATATTCCTGTAGAAATCTGAGATAAGGAACTGAGCCTTCATCGTTGGTTACTACAAAGTTTCTTTTAACTTTATTTTTAGACTCCACTATTTTTACTATAGCCACGTCATTTCTTATTTCTACATCACTTAGCTTCATTCTGTATATTTCGTCTGTCCGGCATGCCCCAGCCACTCCCATAATGGCTATTACTTTCATTGCTAAGTAACTTTGATCAGGCGCGTTAAGTAAAAACTTTGATTTCTTCTTTTTAAAAATTTTTGCCTCATAACCCTCGTTTTTCCTTTTAATAAAAGCAACTAGTTTCTTGAACTCCGAAATATCTTGATTTTTGTTTACGGAAATTGTTAACTTGAGCATGGAATATACAGACCAGAGGGTTGGTGGTGATAAAGACTCGGATTTTCTTGAAAATACGCCAACATCACATTCTCGTCAATCCGCCTCATATTTTTTGTAGCAAGCCATTCAGAAAACGATTTATATGTTTGATGGTACCTCTCTTTAGATTTGTCTGGCAGAAGTGAGGCACACGCAAGGTCATCTGCCTTTTGGATGCCATTTTCATATTCATTTAACATTTTAAAATGGGAATGGATTTATACTAAATTAACAATAATTCAATATCTGACAAGTGCTGATGACAGACAATGTCAACAATAAATGTGTTGCTATGCATTAATTTTTAACAGGTAAAATTTTAAAATCGCTGATATTTCTATTAAAACATGATGTTAATGATTATTAAATTATGCGATACATAGAACAGTAGCAGAAAAATATAATACATTACACGATGCGAAAGGCCTTTCAAGTGTTCGGAGGTTTTAAATAGCCTCGGCTTCGCCTCGGCCATTTAAAAACCACCTCACACCAAAAAGTAAACTTTCGCATCTTGTAATGTAAAAACTATTCCATGCTAATAATGAAACATAAGAGGGCTGTAAAGTCACTTTTTCAAATTGTAAAACTTTTGAGTTTTTACAGTGCTAATTGGTAACGCAGTTTTTAGACATTTAGGTAAATTATTAAGTTTGACTCTATAGTTTAAATAAGTCTACAATATGTTCACTCTAATTTAGTGCATGCAAGAGAGACTGATAATAAATAACTTTTCTTTGTCTTATAACCTAAACCAATTTGCCTAATATCGGATAGTTACATGGGATATTCGATATTAGGACAAAATATTTATTATTTAGCTTTCTTTAGAATACCACCATTTTTAGGTATCCAAGGCCTTATTCATGGCCGTTCCTAGGGTGTCTCTAGTGCCGTGGTGCAAAAAATTATTTGTTTTTGAACAGTAAAAAAAGGTCTTCAGTTTCAATATCCATTCTCAAGATTTCCACATTGCATTGTTGTTTCTCTCTTATTTATTCCTCTCTAATCAATTTTTTAAAGAGCAAAAAAAGGTACCAACTTTCAAATCACACTTCATTCATTCCTATGTACCGCCTTTCATTTCCAAACTTTCCGCCCTTTATTTCACAATTTTCCGCCCCTGAAACGTGTATTGTTATAAAAACATCACAGATTTATTGAAAAATTCAAATTAATATTAGTCTTAATAAAAAAGTATCCGATATAAGGCATAGAAAACCCACATATAGATCCGCAGTGGCAAAAAGCATTTTTCGGATTTTTACGACCTCGCACAGTAAACAAAACGAGGGTAGACGAACATGCGCACTGGAATAATACAACACCGGCACTGCGTGCCCTTCGTCCGCGTTCTGACCGTGACGCTCATTAGCTACCGTACTCCCAACGAGAAACCCAGAGAGGACGTCGTAAATTCTTTCCGATAATGCCGATAGCCTGTTTGGCGCAGGTAATAATATTGGCAATCCATCGAGATCAGTGATATAAGGGCACTTTAATCTATTTTAATTAAGCCTAGTACTATAAACAGTTTCAGGGTATTGTTTTTTGGCAGAACATGCTTAGTCTATAAAGTTATAATGATAAAATTGTAAATTTAAGGTAGGTGCCTGTTTTTAGCCAAAGAGTGAATAAACGTTGTTATCAGCTCATATTCTGCGATACAATATACTGATAAATCAGACAAACA
The DNA here is from genome assembly GCA_014170235.1 of Listronotus bonariensis. Lineage (NCBI taxonomy): Eukaryota > Metazoa > Arthropoda > Insecta > Coleoptera > Curculionidae > Listronotus > Listronotus bonariensis. Next base: position 18,646 of record JACEGR010006971.1, read on the forward strand.
AACTGCGCAACAATGCTGTATGTAACACCTAATTTAACACCAGCGTTTCTCATTACCGTACAAATGTAACAACGCCCCAAATTCAGGCAAATTATTTCGCCATAGGCTTTTCCGTACGGAAATTGCAAATTTCAGGGTGCTAAGCCCGGCATATTCGAAATTTAATGCAAAACGCCTAATCTTACTTAAAACTTTGGAATTAGTTTATTACAGAACTCGAATATATGAGCTGTGAAACAGAGGGGTTGCTGATTGAGGTAATTAATTACATTGAAAATGACACTTGTAATGCGAGTTGTATGAATGGTGACATTTTTATTACAATAGAAGCAAGAAATCCATGTATTTAATGGTCAAGACCATCATTATATAAAATACTAGCCAACCCGTGCCCACTTCATTAAGCGTTAATTATATTTTTCTCTAAACTTCAGTCATAATAAAATATAGCCTATACCACTGCTGAATAGTGTAACTTTCTGATAGTAAAATAATTTTTATAATCGGTTTAGTATTTCCAAAGATCAGCTACTAACAAACAAAGTTACAAAATTTACTTCTTTATATTATTAGTATACGTAAATTACTTGCAGAAAGTTCTATGTATTTTAATATTGAATTATAATATCAAAAAACTACATTAAACCCACGTAACTACTAGGGGAGGAAGGCCTCGGGGGCCACCACCAGAGGCGGACAGCCCCCCAGAAAAAATATACCGTACAGGCAAATGTTTAAAAAATTAATAGCTACAGGCATGTAAGTCGGTACAACGTGCTATTGTACCTTTTTACATATAGTACTGTATTAATAATTATTGTTTGAAGTAAGGCCCTATTTATTTTCTGGGATAAAAACATAGATTTTTGACGAATACACTTCAGCCTTGCAATAGTCTTACTTTTTACTTATTTATTTTTTTTTGATCTTTGGGACCGCAAAAAACATACAAAACCCTTCATTTCGATGTCATTATCGCCCCCCTCTCCCCAGGCCCACCCCACAGCTTCCATGGCTAGTTACGCTTATGATTAAACTTGTAACTAGAGGTTATGGCAATGAGAAAATAGTCGATCGAAGCTTAAAACCCATTTATAAGACATGATATTATAGGCAAGAAATGACAAATGGGGAGTGTTTTTAAAAGGGGATATATTAAATTTTTATATTTGTTTGCAATTTCTTATTTAATCTAATTATTCACATTAAAATACACAAATTATTCACCTTATTCTGACACAAAATGAAATGAAAGACAAAAAAATTAATAATGCTGTTTAAGGTAAAACAATTGTGCATTTTAGTACGAATAAAGAGATCCCACAAGAATTTAAAACAAAAATAAAAATTTATTATATCCCCTTTCGAAAAGACACTCCTCAAATATACATGTCAAACTGAAAGTTGGGCGCTATTTTAATTTAAAAAATAATGGAACACAGTTGTTTATAACCCTGGAACATAAAGTCAGTATCTTTATTTACAATCATGTATGTATTGTTGACATTTGCGACTTTTTAAAAGTTTGTAAGTGTCACTTTTTTGACTTTTACTTTGGCCCATGGCCCAACAGTCGTAAAAATTCAAAAGTTTGCAAAGCTGACATCTTGTCTGACACCTTTACGTGCGATAATTGTCTGGTGACATAATTATTTAACAATGTTTTTATTTAAAAATAAAATTAATAGAAATTTAAAAAAATGGTTGCATATAAAATAGTATATAAACCTCCTCGCCTCTGTAAACCATTCTTTTCTCTTAAGAGTAATAAAACACTTTCCACCTATTACCACTACAGCATGGCGATACTTTAATAATTACCTGAATACTATAGCTATATTTCCAAACTAATTAAGTAAGCTAAACCTAATATGTTATTTCCTCAAAGCTCTTTTAGCGATCTTTTTATTGGTGATATTCATGATAATATGCAGGGTAGGACAAAAAGTATATTTTTTTAATGACGCACTCTGTATATTATATCACCATTAACACGATACTTTATTACTTTAAAGATTTAAAAAAATACCACATTATGTACAGACGGTCTACGGATGGGGTTAACAAATGGATCAAAATTTAATTTTTCGAACATTTTCCATAAAAAAATGTTAAAAAAAAGGATTTACGAAGAGAACATTTTGATTTTGTATACAGGGTTTGCAAAAACTTAAAAACAAATCTTTTTTTAAGCAAAATTCTTTATGAGGAATTACTTTTATTCGAACAATAAAATTTGATCCATTTGTTCTTTTGCACCCCATCCGTGGACAGTCTGTATATCTAACTTTATTGGTTTTGGAAATATGTGCATCCAAGTAGAATATTTAGTTAACTTTTAAAGTACCGCCATTTCGTAGTAGGTAAAGTTATTTACTTTATATTCTGGGATAATAAAGTACTTGTCATGAGCTTTTTAAATAATGTGCCACAAGACACACATGAAAAAATACCGAAACATTTTAGAAAGGGGAGGGGGTTTGCTTTAGACGACAGGCATGCATTTGTGAAGAATGTAACTTTGAAAAGGCATCTCTTGATTTAAAAAAATGGTTTATATATTAAACTGAATTGACAACAATGTTAACACGTTAAAAGTAATTTCGCATTGCTCGCCAAAATACCAATATATCATCAGAAGCTACATCTAATTAAAAGCATACTTATAATATTGTTGTTACTGAATTGTTGGCAGAGATTCAAATATTTCCCATCTGCTCCGAAAACTTTCTTAATTTTTAGGAAATTCAAAAATATTTGGGTAAACTTTCCTTACCTACTTCACTAATTAGATCGTCTGTTGTTTGTTTGAATATTTTTCCACAAAAATGCCATTCAGTTTTACATTGACAAAAAACAACCGTATTATCTGGATTCTCTTTTCTTCCATTGTCTTTATTTTAATTTTTACACTAAGAATAAAATAGACAATGGAAGTTCAACATTAAATTAGTGTTACTAATGCAATATAAATTTACCTAGTTTTTTTTATTTGTACCATTTTACGAATACTAATTAAGATACTCTTCTAAAGAGTTTCAAATCAGCAATGGCTAAAAGTCAATTGGTTCTTCTCATAAAACTTGCGGATAATAACAAACAAAACTTCTATCGACTTTACCCAATCAGCTAAAGTTGTTTGCCCATCATTACACTGGCAATGGCTTCCTATTAATTTACTTATAGGCCATCATTAATCTAGCTAGATTTATTGCCATCATTACACCAATACTCATCGCCCCATCCCTAAATCCGCACCCACACTGTATTGTGGTAGAGTCGTTAATTTACTTTAAAAGATTCCTTTAATCTATATTTAACAACCTTAGTGGCTCATGGTATATTTTAAAAAACATGTTTTACCTATCATATTTTAAGTCTATTATCAAAATTATTATTTGTTAGTTATCTCCATCCATAATTAAGGTGCAGAAGGGTTTTTAAATAAAGTGCAACATTTGCATTGTAACATTTTAGTTACATTTACTCTTTTTAATATATATAGTGCATTTCTTTAATTCCCTCTCCCTCATTTACTTTGGAATGGATAAATTTAAATATTTAAAACTTAACAAAATTAATTGATGCTAAAATAATAATACTATATTTTATAAAGTGTTTTTAAATTAAATTGACAGATAAAAAAATTGGCTGCTGGGAGCCATCTTGGGAAAAAATTAAATGGAAAGGGGGTGTGATACATAATTTTAAAGTTCCTAACGAGTACTTTTTAACTCTACAATATAAAGTCAATTGTCAATATATTTAAATACGACAAAATGGCGGTACTTTAATAATTACCTGAATATCTGATTTGGATAATTATATTATCAGAACTAATAAAGTTAGATATAATTATGTGGTATTTTCTTAAAGCTTTTTTAATGGGGCTTTTATATACAGGGTGGTTCATTAAAAATATACTTTTTGTCCTATCCTGTATATTAATATAAATATCAACATAAATAAAATATCTTGAAAAGAGGTTTAGGAAAATATGACATTAATTATAATATTTAACTTTATCAATTTTGGAAATATGTCCATTTAAATGAGGTATTCAGGTTATTATTAATGTAATGTCATTTTGTAGTAGGTAAAGATATTGACTTTATATTCCAAGGTTATAACTACTTTTCAAGACCTTAAAATGTTTTGCAGCCATCTTAAAATTTTCCCTTGTTAATTTTACTTTAAAATATAGTATTTTTGGCAAAATTAAAACAAAAATAATTATTATAAAAAATTTATTTCCAAGTCAATTTCTGGATTTTCCGTATCACACATGGTTTTTGTAAAATATAGGAAACATAGTCATATGGGTAACTGATAAAAGATGTTTTTTTTATGTTTTGAAGAAGGGTCAAAGTGAGCGAATTCACATGTTAACAAGACGATGTATTGGTGCTTTGCTGTCAAATTTTAGGTACTTATACCAAAAAAAAAATCTGTATACAAGGTATGCGCCAGACATCGATCTTTTAGCACATCTTTAATACCTAACTAACAATGGCAAAAAGTGACAATGCAAAATAATAAAATCTGCAAAACAATTGCCAGTAATGGCCTATAAAGACACAGTGGGAAACATCATCACTTACAGTTATTTAAAATGATTGTTATAGTTGCTAATAGTTTTTGTCGCGGACTGCCGTTTTATTTTTAAACAAATAATTGTTTTTCTAACGGACACTGCTGAGAACAAAATAAAAAGATTATAAACTAGATAAGCGTTGAAATAATTCATTTAAACTATTCTAAAATAGACCACTGCGAACTTGGTGTCACGAAATATAACAATCCGGGCGTGTTTTTTTAAAGTTTATTTTTATTGTTTTGACACGCTTTTAGAGTTATGACATTTAATAAAAATTTATTACATCATCTGAGCTACACCTTAGTTAGGGATCGACCGATATCTATAATGATCGGTATAGACAACGATTGCTGATTATTGAAATCGTCTCGTATGGGCAGAAAAGTTACTTATACAGGGTGTTTTCTAACTACTGTACGAAATGTTGGGGTGGTTTCTTATGACATTTTATAAAAGTTTCTATAAACATATGTCTGCATTTGCTGATTTCTGAGATACATGGCGTTAAAGTTTTAAAAAAAAGTCGCTATTTTTTAAAGATCCTAAAAACTCTTTAACCGATTTAGATTAAATTGAGGTTCACCTATATATTGTATTAAGATGCTTGTGAAGCTCTACTTAGATTAAGAATATTGGGTCCAGTGGACGACTCAGTGAGCACCAAAGCCAATAATATTGAGAAAAGCAGTACGCCACTGGTTTTATATTAAGTCCTTGTTTTCTGAATAAGCATATAAAAATAAAACTTTTAAGTCCCTGGTATTTTCTTCCTACCTAGCTTTGCTTTTGACAAAAAATGAAGTTACTTTAAGTAATTCTAAAAACTATCCATAAACAACATGAAATTTAGTTGAAAATTAAAAAATAAACAATTTTAACATTGGTAAATAAGGAAAATGACGTTTTCCGGATAAAAAAACAGGACTGAGCACTTTTTTATGACTAATAATTGTTATTTTTTTACTTTTGCTGTTTATAAAGAGCATGTTGTCTATGGGTACTTTTTAGAATTATTTATTATTTTCTCAAAACGGAACTAAGTACGAAAAAAAGTAACCAAAAGGTGAATTTTTAATTGCTTAATCGGAATTAAAATAAAAATTAAGTCAGTGGCATACTTTTTTCTCAATAATATTGGCTCTGGTGCCCACTGAGACGTCACTGGACCCAATAATCTTAATCTAGGTAGAGCTTTACAGGTGCCTTATTACAGTGAATAAGTGTACAAAATTTTATCTTTATTGGTAGAAAGGTTTTTAAGTATATTTAAAAACAATGACTTTTTACAAACTTTAACGCCCTGTATCCCAGAAATGAAGCAAATCCAGACATATGTTTAGAGGAACTGTTTTTCATAAAATGATATAAGAAATCACCCCCTCTAAGTTTCTTACGGTAGTTAGGAAAAACCCTGTATATCGCCAGAGATAAAACAAAGAATGTGTACTTTTTGCTTATACAAAATGTAATACTAAAAGTCAAATAAGGTTGTAATTTCATTGTTATTACTTTATTATTAAAAATTACTGTTTTTAACAGTATGAAAAACACACCAATAATTTAGACCTATCTGCATCGGATATCTTTTTTAGTCTCTAAAGTCTTAAAGAGTTGTTCAGTGGACACACCGCCAGACGGAGATAAAAGCAAGGTAAATGGCTTGAAGAAATATTATTCCTATTATCCTCGCTATTATCTATTTTTTATTTTTATTTAAAAGTAATATCATTATTTTCCTACCTTAGGTACATTATCAGATTAAGAAGAATTATATCGATACGACTTCCCATCCCTACAATATTCACTGTATTATTTGCGAGATCCTAAATCAATTCCTTGGTATCTCGAACACCCAAGAGGCGTTGGACAACATGACAGTGGTAAATGGATTCTATTTATAATAATTGTTAAGAATGGCAATTCTATTTTTATTATAGCCCAACGCAAAGGGAGAAAAGTTGTGTCTTGATGACATGAAGATTATGAAGAATTATACAGCATCGTTCCAAAATTACGCATCATTAATAAAACATGGTATCTGTCAAAATTTTGTAGTATAAAACTTTTGATTACTATGAACAAGAATTGGATCCACAGACGTCTTCTTTCAGTAACATCCTCTATACAATGTGTAGAGGCTCTCTCGCGCATATTTGCGTTGCGTTCAAACTGTTCGTAGCCAGAGCTCACACCAAAGTGGCGTGGCAAGTAGCAGGAAGTAAGCATCTAGCATGTTATTATTTCAAATAGAACCAATGCAAATAAATGAAGCAGCGCACACCTAAGTGATGCTGCATGCAGCATCCCACGCCACTTAGATGTGCGCTGATTCATTTGTCTGTATTGGTTCTATTTAAAGTAACATGCTAGACGCTTGATACTTGCCACACCACTTTGGTGTGCGTTCTCCTTACACAGATGTGGTATGATCTCATCAGTACTTTGCCTTTAAAAGGAATTTTGTCTCTGGATGTCACACACCAGCGTGGTTTTAGACAATTAGTTACTTTGATCAACTGAATTTAAGAGAAAACATCAGGTTGACAGAAGGAAAATATACCACACCCTCTAACACATAAAAAACAAATTAAGTAAACATGGCAAAATCCAAAGTACAAACTGTTGCAACATCCATTACATTTGCCCAATTTAGCTCTCTCTGACTCTAGCTTTTTCACATCTTAATAAATTCATACTTGGAAATCATTTTTATCGAACGAGGAGCAACGAGCTGTCGATGCTTATTTTTACAGCCTTTCGTTCTTTGCTATCGAACAACCAACAGTATAAAGTTTGACGGATATGGTTTTCTAAGCAACCAGAAAATAAGCCCAACTTTATTATTTGCAGGTTAAAATAACCATTTCACATTAAGTCCGCGATAATTCATACTTATGGTACTTTGGCAATAATGTTTACTTGAATCTATCGGGGACAACGACATTACTATCAAATCATGGTATTATCCACTCTATCAAATTCAATACTATTGCCATACTGAACTATAATAAACTCTATTGCTTTCGACTTAATCGCAAGATAGCGTTGACCGTTTAAGATTCTCAATAAATGCATCGTGTATATTTTTCAAGATTTGAAATTCAAACTGTCCCATCCGTAAGTCCTATCTGTATTTGGTTTTAGAGAACATGGCGACTTAGTCAACGATGCACACATCATGCAATTATATGGAAAAACAAATAAATATTATAACACTATATGTATGTGTTCTGGAGGAGTACTTAATCTTTATGTTAGAAAACTCTTTATGCTCAAGGTGCGTGTATTGACCAGTATTGCAAAAATCGGCTTTATATCATCATACTAATTTCGGAATTTCAATGACACGCCCTGAATTAATACATAATTTAATTTATTTAATTAGACAGAATAAGTTAAGTGAATTCGATGGTACACTAACCTTGGGAATTCTGCGACAACCAATACTTTTATAGATATAGGTCACCATTATATTTTCATCAAAACTAAATAGTTTGCGGCCATATTGAACATATTTAACTTGCCATTTTCTCAAAAGCTAACAAAGACAGGTATATGATATAATACAGATTTTATATTGCGGATTCTCCAATCTCGAATACCCAGCCTCGCATGCGACATCTATATCTCTCGCTTGTGTGTTTTCATGCGACACTGTGAAATGAGAATGATGAATTGACCTGCAGTAATGGCACTAGCGTAGCGAGTGGGGGCAGTCCGAGCCGGGCCCTCGGTTAGAAGGAGCCCCCAAAAGGGGTTTGTAGGTAAATTTTTAGTTTTTAAGAATGAAAAAAAAGAAATAAAAGGGCTGAAGACCTTTTTTTGGTTGTCCAGTTCCTTTCAACAAGAATAGTAAAGAAAAGGGGGCCCCGACCTAAGTAAATAATGTTATAGTGAAAGAACGGAAGAAAAACAGTCCTCGTCGTAAAAATAGGGACCCTTTTTTTCCTCTCAAGTTTTTTCGAAGGAATACAATTGATTTAGTGAAATCTATGGGCCCTCACTTTACTTTACGCCCCGGGACCCGACATCGTCAGCTACGCCACTAAGTAATGGCTTTTAGAATTTAAAAAACTATATTGGGTGTTCCACTTACAGCTGATGGTTGACGACTCATGTGTTACGGGTGATACCGCTTAACTGGGGATCGAACTTAAGAGTAAAGGTTAACTGTATAAAAGAGGGCCAAACATTCGACTCTTACATCAAAGATATTTTTGGACATATGTTTTTTTTAAATAAATTTCCATGCAAACTATCAACATGTTTATTAAATCTCATAAATTAGATGTTATCGTGGCGCTCTTCAGGAACAATTAGCCTAATTAAAATTCCAATTTAAAAGCAAGAGCCGTGGGTAGAGCTAGTCGCATGTAACAGACACTTTGCCCAAGAGGGAATGGGCGCGCCCATGCAGACTTTTTATTTTTCCCGCAAAGCGCGGGGTGAGGCGCACGAACGTCGGATAGGTGGGCCGGTATTCATTCGAACCTGCTCTTTTAAAAGTACAATAAGTTATTAAATTTAAATAATTGGCAGCGGGATATTTGCAACAGGATTAAAAAGAAAAACAAGTTATTTTCATTCATCAGTCTCAGTGGGAACCTACTAACGAGAGAGACCAAAGAAAAGTACTGGATCGCCATTGCGTTTAACTAATATTTTTATTACCGCTTTAAAAAGTTAGCTAAAACGGAGCTGATTGTTCAGGTAGTTCAATAAAAAAACTACGTCAATAATAACTTCAGTTATCACTTAAAGATGGTTGGAAAAACACACCAACCGAGACGTTGTGTACAAATTAACATATAAAGACAATGGAAGTTTAACCTTTTTGTGGTATTAAAATTAAGACACTTGTTGCAGTTATCTTCCAATTAAAGGGGTAAGAGACATATGTGGTCTTACTGACAATTTGCCTTACAATGGGTTAAGTTCAAATCTGGATAGTTGAAAACTACAACTATTTGACAGTAAAAAATTTAAATAAAATAGCCTTTCCGGTAACGCAGTGAAGACAGCGTTTGATCTAAACTATTTGACAGTAAACAAAATCTAAATAAAATAGCCTTTCCGGTAACGCAGTGAAAAGGGCCTTTGATCTAAACTATTTGACAGTAAAAAATCTAATCCAAATAGCCTTTTCGGTAACACAGTGAAGAGAGCCTTGAAACTAAACTATTTGACAGTAAAAAAATCTAATTAAAATAGCCTTTCCAGTAACGCAGTGAAGAGTCTTTGATCTTAACTATTTGGCAGTAAAAAAATCTAAATAACATAGCCTTTCCAGGTAACGCCGTGAAGAGAGCCTTTGATCTAAACTATTTGATAGTAACAAATCTAAATAAGATAGCCTTTCTGGTAATCTGGTTAATCTAATAGTAAATTCATGAAACAGGCACTTGGAGCGAGCAATTCTAATTTCGCTCTGCACCAGTTCACTTAAAATTGGAACCAGCTCGGTGCAAGTTTACTTTTTGCAAGAGCAGAGCAAACCGAGAAACTACGCATTGTCACCGATCTCGTTCGGTTCTCTTCTGCGGCACAGCCAATAACAACTGTTCTTAAAAGCTCGACTTCCCCAAGTGTAATACCAGCACCGTGAATACGAAAACTGATCGCTCAAAGTGCGGGCAAATTCATTGAACACGTACATTTATTGCCGAAATTTACATAAGACTTTCTAAATTACAACAGGAACGTAGGGAAAATAATAGTGGATCGACTAACAGGTCATTGGAGACTGAATAAACACCTGGAAACAGTGGAGCTGACAGAGGAAAACCTATGCAGGTTCTGTCAGGAAGAAGAAGAACCCGCAGGGGTAAGGATAAACCCAAAGCGACAAGATTTACAAAGAAGCCAGTTTTAAGATCGTGGTGTCTGATTTAAAAGACCGGATTGGATAGCGTGCTCTAATATATGGATTTCTAGATGGAGGATACACAATAAATCTGAAGTGGTTGCAGTAGTAGAGGATGTATAATCTACCTTTAAGCTAATTTAATCGAATCTAAAATCTAAATCCCAAAAAATCTGATATAGCCGATTTCTTGACTCTAACTCGTTTCGGACCAAAAGTTATAGCTACTATTCCTCCTCATAGTAATAAAAAAATGCTATAAATGTTGTTGACAAAGTTGCTGTCTTCCCTAGTTCTAAATTACAAATATGATTTCCACTTTTTAACTCTGTTTATTGTTACACTTGTCACTTAGTTATGAATCAAATGAGATATTAATTTTAAAATTGGTGTTAAGTTATATGTTATGTTAAATATATGTAAGTTTCATAATAATCCCCATAATTTTTTTATTTGTCATTGTATGCGATTGCATTCACACAGATAAATTTTTCCTCACACAATATATTTTAAAATTTAGAATAGTTTTCACTATTTACTTTTTACTAACTCCTACTAAACCCACTCGGTTTATTTTCACAGACATTCCTTATTGTACCAAAAATCAGCTGTTTAAAAGCTAAACACAGTACTTGTACTTCTCACAAAAATAAACAGAGCGTCTATTTACATAAAAATAATTTAAACTTTTTAGTTATATCAATATTTATTCTTTAAAGAAACCGACTCCTTTCAGTCTCGATGAAAGATCTATGAACCAAGCTACTACCATGTAAATGTTAGCTCTTTTGAGAGAGTTCATATTTCGAAATATAAAGCACGAAAAGTTAAAATCTTATTTAATAACAAAAAATATATATTTATATTACATAAAAAATAGAGGATCTTATGGCACCCATAAAAAAATAAACTTTCTCATAATTTACTTAGGACACTAGACTAACCAGAACATACCAGAACCAACGTACTTTAGCTCAAAAGCGAATGATTTTGAAGAAACAAGGTTCAAAATTCAATTTGCTTGTAGTTTTTTATGAATAATTTTACTAATAATAAATGTATTGTTACAATGTTTGGCTAGAAAAATTGGATATATTATATGTGGTCTTTTGTAAAGGATTTTTAAAGATCTTTTAATGATCATAAAATATAAAGGGGTTCCATTTAAAAAAATATTATTTTGCTGTATAACTCAAAAACCCGATTGTCAATTGGGTTTTCTAATCTTTAGTATCAAAAAACGAGAAAAATGCTACTAGTTTGCTAATTTGAACTATTTCGTATTTCGAGTAATAACAAAGTTACCAATGACGGACACTTAATTTGGATGATCCTGTATAGCAGGGGTGGCCAACTTGTTTAGGCCCGAGATCGACTTTTCAGTGACGAGACCCAGTGCGATCTACCAATTTCATATTTCGGCGATTACAAAGTTATTTGCCGCCCCTCTGCAAGAAAATTTATTTTTTCAGTTTTAGAAAATTTTAAAGAGAAAAAAAATATATTTTTGGCCTTGCTATACGAACGATCAACTGGACTAATAGTCGCGATCGACCGGTTCGCTACCCCTGCTGTATAGAAAGTTATTTTTTAAATCTGAGTATCTCAAAAACGGCTGCTCAATAATCATAGAAATCATCCACTCTTAAAGTAACGTAGTTTAGGTTAGATGGTCATGTTTTAGGCTCAGAAATTTGTGGTAGCATTTTTTCGCCTTTTAGAGAGTCTGTATAAAAAACTCCGATATATCAAAGACATTTAAAATTTTTAAAGTTAATAAATTAACTTCAATATTAATATTATGTCTTTTGGTAGGGAATAAACATGATACAAAAAATAATTAATAATATAAAATGCACAAATATTATAGTTACTTACAGTACATTTAGTTCTTGCTAATCGTCATCTATTTGAAAAATCTTACCTGAAAAAAAAGATTTATATTATTTGCACTATACACACCATGTAATTTGCAAAACATCTAAAAATATCGATTTGCAAATCAGCATCTCTTACTTTAAATTTAGAATCTTTAAATAAAAATAATGAATCTATTCATAATAACAACCGTCTATGTTTACGCCTATCTCAGAAATTGTTTGACCGTTGAAGATCTTTAACCTTTGGTTTCCCGTATTCTTACTCGTTATGTTTGTTTATCTTATAATATAACCATATAATAAAAAATTATAATAAAAAATACGTAGCTTCTTAAATAAATAGATACTTATTAAAACAAAATATATTTTTTCTTGTATATTTTATATTAGAATTTCCTGATGAACGTGTAAACAACAGGAAGTCTGCTAATGTGGCATCAGTCCAGATAATTTGTATATTTTTAATTAGTTTTTTTTTTTTTAATGGCAGTATAATTTATAAATCCGCACTTCCTTTGCTTGTTTATTTAAGTAATACAAGAAAAAAAGTGTTACATTAGAAAAGTATCAATCGATTTAAAAGGGGTCACAGATTTGATAGGATCTTCATCGGTGTAGAAAAATGTTTAACGCCTTGGCTACGACGCAATCCTCGGCAAGAATCAGATCGATGCCTCTGATCCTTATATTAGCATAAAAGAATTTGTATTTTTAAATCAGGTAGCTGTAACGTACGTGACCGTAAAAGCGGCGCCGCCTGAAAACATTTCTTTCAACAAATCTATGAATACTGTGGCAGTGTAGCAGGTGGCTTTATCTTGTTGAAACCAGGTTGTAACAATATGTCCTTCAAATTTTTGAAGAGCTCTTTCATTTTCAGAAAATATATGAACCAATAATTATTCCACCTGCTGATATTGCAATTAATGCCATTCCAAGAGCAACTGGTCGCCAAGCTTTTAAAAATATGCAACTCTAGATTAAGAATATTAGCAGAAGCTAAAAGAAACGTCATTGGAGAAAATAATTTTTAGGTCATAAAAATTTAGATTATTTGTAGTTAAAAAGATATTAATAAAATATTTGTACGTTTTGTAATGTTTGTTTTATCGGATATTGAAGCTGTTCATACCGTTAAGGCCTACCCTGTATAATACACAAAACTATCCAAAATTAAAAGTCGTCGTCTCTTAAATCACTCTTTTTCCATTAACTTGGCGTCCGTTTGCAGATTAACCCACCACTCCACAATTTACGAATACCATGCTTTCATTTTCTTGTAGCCCTAATTTTGCGCCCACACCCCCAACATAACGCTGAAGCGGTCGCTTCAAGGTGTCACGCTTGATCAGGCACTGTCCAAAATTAAAAGATATTGTAAGAAAAGTGTTTTACCATGGAACGTCCTTAAACCCACTTTATATTATTATTAAATTAAAACAAAAAATGCTGTGAAACTATAAATATTATCTAGGGACGGATTTAAGGGGGGAGCAGGCGGGGTAGTGGCCCGGGGCTCCAACATTGAAGAAGAAAAAAGATAGATATTTTATTGATATGGTCCTTTTTTTGGCTTTTCAATTTCTTGTGGAGTTACAATTCTCATAACTTATTTATTGATGAGAACTTTTTTTTGTCTTCATTTTTTTTGTTTTATAAAATTCACTCAGTTTTACCTTGAGAGGACCCCCACAGGCTCATTGCCCCGGGGCCCCTACACCTCTAAATCCGGCCCTGATAATATCGCCTAGTTCTTATTTAATTGTTATTTTACAGTGGCAAGTTGGAACAGTGCTATTTAGAATATTTTTATAGATTTAAACGATGACCTCATGGGAAGTCGGGAATACGTGCCGTTCTTATTAAGGATTCGCATGAGTAAGTGCTGCGAAACACACGGCTTTATATGCCGCATATTTTTTCATTTTTATGTTCAGGTCATTAGAGAGCGCTTGCGAACGTTATAATACTCAAGGGACCGTATGCAGACCGGTAAAAAATGTAAAAAACTTAAACTGAAAATGGGCACGGCACGACAATTACCTTAATTCAAAGGTGCTGTTAATTTTAAAGTAAAATTATTAAAAAGTTAGTAAAATAAAAAAGCATTACCAAAGGAGGTTATGGTAAATCGTGCTCAAAAGGTACATTTTTATAAATTTTTGTTGACGACAAAGTCACATTTTATGTATTAAACTCAATATTACATTAAAATATAATATTGTGTACAAATAAAAATAAAAACAAAAAAAACTAAAAAATATGGCAACGACATCAATATTTCCGGAAGCGTTTTAAATTAAAAATGAATGGCGGTGTCCATCGGTGCTGGACCATGTGAATTAAAATTATAATTTTCTCCCCTTAACGCTAAAAGGTTTTTATTTCAATTTTTCACTTTTTAGAAACACTTTGAAGTGAAATACGGGATTTAACAAAAAATGGTTTATTTACTATTTTAAAAATTAAAAATATTGACAATATCTTCTTATCAACGACCTTCTCTATTCCACAACAAATTCAGTTCGTAGTTTTGCTGACGATAGTACCTCTCCTCTACATCAGTCTTCAGGTTCTCAAACCAATCTCTAAGCCTGACTTGGATAGCAAACGCAGGGCGATGCAGACTCTCTTACAAAGGATCTTAATCAAATATTGGATTGGGGCTCAAAAAATCTCGTCCAGTTTAATGCATCCAAAACACAATCATGTTCCATGTCAATTGAAAAAAAACCCTGCAGCGTTGCCTCGTAAATTACGTTAAGAAATTTCAAAAGCACCGGTGCAGTAGTTTCAAAGGTATGATGGCCACCGACATTGAAAAATGTGAGTTGTGGAAAAAAACCATTTAAAGTTCTGAGCAGTAAAAAATTTAGAGTGTTCAGTCATGTATGAGGCGAGGTTACTCAAACGGCTGTATCTTAATTAATTTTGGGTCCGATTTATAACAAATTATTGAATTAAATGTTTTCCATTCATAAAATGTATTTTAAAAAATGTAAAAAAAATAAATACCATATCCCTAAGCAATTTATTTGAACAACAAAATGTTATTTTGCAGGAACTGCCACTTTTCCGCACTAGTGTGGTAAAGTGCTACTACACTATTCAGGAGTGTTATAGGCTATATTTTACTAAGATTATATAAAAAGTTCAGATATTAACGCCCCACGAAGTGGGCACGAGTCCGCTAGTTGTAGATAAAGCAATTTTAGGCGTTATCAAGTCGACCTTAAATGGATCCATTTTCCCATAAGAAGTCTATTATAAAAATGTGTATACATATTTTCCCTACACTTGGTATAATACCAGCTATCTAAAAAAATGGCAAGTTTCGATTTTATTATTTCTTATTCTTAATTTAAAAAAATATATATCTGTGATGTTTTAATAAATACAGTTTAACTAACTTTAAAAAAAAATAGTAAAAAAAGGTATACTAACCGCTTTTAAAATATCTATATTAAAATAGAATGAAGATACAGCTTTTAAAATATCACAACAGAGCCCTAAAATAAATAAAAGAACGGGAAAATAAATTTATGGATGTATGATGAAAATAAAGTATGTACGAGGCTCAAAATAACACGACATGAATTGATAGCTAAATGAATCATGAAAAGGCAGAATGATGTCGCGGCAAAAATATTTTTCGTACATAAACGAGAGAAATGCTGTCACTGCTTTAAAAATAATTTAAAATTTCCTATGCAATTATAAGAAATTTAACTCTAATTTTGTGATTTGTAATAATTGTTTGGTTTAGTTTGTAGTTTTCCGAAATACACACTAATGAAAAAGTATTCTGAAACAACTGAACTAGGAATAATTAAAACATTATGTAAACAAACAATAAACTATTAATATACAGTGCCCAAGCAACTCTTAATGCCAATTGGGTAAAATCAAGATGGATTCGCTTAAGAATGGTTATACTAAGAAATCTGTAAATAAAATTATAGCAAAATATTGTGTTAAACCAATAATACGACCACCTAAGCAATATGGAGTCAAAACGGTTTTAAAGAGTGAGTCAACACTGAGCATTTTAACAATAATTAATAGTTAAAAAAACTAAAAAACACGCTTTTATATGCAACCGAACTAAAAATTAGAAAATAATTTTTCATTAAAAAAATATTGTCATTTCATAGTAAAAAGCGTGGGGTGCATTTTACTATTTTTTCATAACTTTTCCATCATAGATATTGGCAAATATAATAATTATAACATTTAATATATTAAGAACCCCACGCTTTTTACTATGAAATGACAATATTTTTTTAATGAAAAATTATTTTCTAATTTTTAGTTCGGTTGCATATAAAAGCGTGTTTTTTTAGTTTTTTAAACTATTAATTATTTTTCATTTTTTAGTTTTTGCTACTCTTGACAAAATGGCGAAAAAATTTTTTTGTGAAAAGAGTAGCAAAGTTTGGAATGTTGCCAACAGATGGCAACCCACTAAAAAATTTCTTCTCCATTGAGTAGCAAAGTTTGAAATGTTGCCAACAGATGGCAACCCAGGCAAAGTTTGGAATGTTGCCAACAGATGGCAACCCACTAAAAATTTCTTCTCCATTGAGTAGCAAAGTTTGAAATGTTGCCAACAGATGGCAACCCAGGTGTTGTTTTTATAATATAATGGAATTTTTTTCCTGGCGATCAAAAACAAGATAACGGGATACTGTTTGCAGATTATTGCATTGTCTTGGGTCATTAATAAGTGTGCAAAGTTTCAAAGAAATCGAATAGCTGGAAGTTGGTTAAAATTAGGCTCAAAGATTCCGTTACATAGATAGCCAGATGGATAGTTACAACCCAAGTTAATAAAAGCGTGTTAAAAACCAATTTCAATACATCTATGTAAATAGAAGAAAAAGTACTATCATCGTATACCTGGTAAAAGTGGTAAGTTGTACAGTGGTGAGACAAAACGTCCATTAAATGTACGAACTGCAGAACATAATAGTAGGTATGTATATTACATTACAAGGGTGGAAACTAACAAAGCTGAGGGCGACAAAAACACCAGTGTAATAAAGACATTTTTACACAAGTAATGTACACTATAATATTTCCTACGACCACAAATTATTCACCTAAAACTAAATTTTAAGTTTGTTTTTCTTCCCATAAAAAATAAGAAAACAATTGAAAACTTTGCAACACTAGAGAGGACTTCATTTTTTTATTTATTAATTTTAACTTTTTAGTGAGTTTTATTTGTTTTATTTGAAGTCGGTTAAATTTTCCTAAGAAAGTGTGTTTTTTTGTATAATTGATACAATTTTTAACTTTTTGTTAACCGAAAACCCCTTAAAAATGAAAATTTTGTAGCAAATAGTTATTTTAGCTAAATTAATTTTTTAAAAAAGAAATTAATTTTTACCCCCAAAGAAACCCTTAAAAATAGAGAAAATCTCGTCAAAAACGCATAATTGAACGAATTTCGTCGATTTGAGCCGATTCAACTATGTGTGATTTTTTTTTCAGGGAAAGCCCCTCTTAAAAGTTGATTCTTTTTGGGCAAAATTGATTTTGTTTTAGTATAATTAATACAACTTTTAATTTATTTTTTTAACCAAAACACCCTTAAAAAAATAAAAACTTGACCTCTCGTTGAATGCCCCTGTATTCTTCCAAAGAACATCTATTTTAAGGTATATTAAATTAATAAAAATTGTACCAAGGTTAATGTATTATAAGCTACAACTCTTTTTTTTCATTTAACCTCAATGAATTAGGTACTAAAAATACAACATTTGCAATATAGTTTATAAAAACACTTCAAGACAAGTGGTTTAGTTCCAATTCATCGAACTGAAAATTAATTATAGTGCGGTTTTTGCAACACGTTCATAACATATAAGTTAAAGGTAATAGTGAACTTTATATACATAGGTATACAGGGTGTTCGGAAAGGTGAGGTCCTAAATAATAGGGGTGATAGAGTGAGCCAAAATAATGTTTGTACCTCATATAAAAAAGTTCCTTCGCGCTTTGTTAGGAAAAACAGAATAAAGAAGTTATAAGAAAAAAACTTATTTTAATTATATGAAAGTGTTGCCACAGTACCCAATACAAATGATATTTGGGCAACTAAATAACCTCATACTAATGCTTCTTTCCATAGGTAAACGGCATCCATCTTAACACAGGTGAAAAATTTGACTTTTTGCTTTGACTGACTTTTGATTTCGTCGCCTTTTTTCCACAAGTAAAGGTATACCTTGTTTGAATCGATATCTTTTGGACCGTTTTTCATAAAATCGCATTTTAAATCCAGACATACCAGCATCTTGTACTCTAATAAAAAATTATTTTTTAAAGTATTACTTAAAATGTGGTAAAAATATTAAAAATAGTGTTGACTCTTAAACTTTGTAATACAGATAAATACTGTTTTTAAACGGTGTTACTTAACTTGACTTGTTTGTTATTTACTTATTTGTTTGGGCCAAATCTAGTAATTAAAATTTGTCAATTTGTCAGATTTAAATGTAAAAAACTGTCTAAATGGGCGTGCACACGGTGAGATATGCCTTCGGGCCTACCTGGAGAGACAAGTCTGATGCGAGTAAGACTGATACTTTTATTTGCGTAGGAACGCATTATTAGTCGCGAGTTCCCTTGCATTCAGGTAGGCTTGTCTGGTCGTGAGTATGCCCATTAAGTTACATATTCTGAGGCGGATATATAAACGAGTATATATATTTTTTTCAAAAAAAATGCAACGATGTAGAAGTTGTCAAGGATGCCCCAGTTAGGTCTAATAAATAATAAAAGATCTAGTATGGATCTTTAATTATCCTTTGGTAATTTGATATTTGGCCACGAAAACGCGCCATGGTCAAGACCACTTGATAAATATGACATCGTAAAACCTATAAATAAAAACCAAAGATATATCGGTATCATTTAAGTAATAAATTATCTTCTGTTTGTCCCAATTAATAATTTATAAATAACTGTCTATAAAGTTGTTTATTACAAATGACGACATACTTTCACGCAGTGCATGTAGTCCCGTACTTGCATGCATATTAAAAAAATGCATAAAAGTACATGTCATTGTATGCATACAGTTCGTGAATATTAAAAGGTCCTAACACTCGTGACATTGGAAGATATCCTTGAAGGATCGTAAAATTTAAGCAAGCGCATAGAATTAATGGTTAACTTCGAGGAGTACTATTTATGTTTTAAGATTAACAAAAATAAAAACATTTAATATTTAAAAGGACTTTCACAATTTTTTTCCACGACCGTTAAAAAAATGCCGTTTTTTAATCGTCAACATAAAGTTAAAGTACTTGATTTTAGTACACTACATAAAGTTTTAAAAAAGTAACTTTTTAACACTTCAAAGCTTTTTTACACTTTAAATTAGTGTTTTGTTTCAATGCCTACTACAATAAACTTAAATATCAATTTATGAAATGTAACAGTAAACGTGACATCAACTGAACCAAACGGTCAAGTTACCTTTGATTTCGTCATTATTTCTTTTAGTTCAATTGTCATTAATTTTAAAACTTGACTGTTTGCAAATTAATTTATTAGAAATTATTGAAATTTAATAATAATGAATTTGGATGACTAAGAAATTAAAAACGAATTTATACTTTTTTAGTTTTATTTCTACAAATAGTAAGTACATATAATTTTTAAAATTAAATATTAAATGGGTTGTTATGAAGAGGATAATTGGGTTTTAAATAATAAGGAGGTTATGATTTTTGTTGCAATATAATGGCTGTGCTGCAAAAATTGAAATTAATAACTTTAGATAAATAAATAAAATGGTAAAATAAAACAAAAAATATACTTTGTTCATAGTCACTTTAATTGACTAATTAAAGTGACTATGAACAAAGTATATTTTTGTTTTATTTTATTAATTTAAAATGTACGGTCACAAAGTAACGGACGAAACCATAAATTCTTTAAATAAAATGGTATTTTGGAAAAATTTTATACGGTCGTGGAAAAATATAGTATGTAACACATGCATAAAGTGTCTTTTTTTACTTATGGGATTGCTATTCGTAAAAACAGTATCACTTTCTGCACTCGTTACATAAATTACTATTCTTTTTCATGGTTCATAAATAGTTCTCATTATTGAAAGTTCTTATTTTATTAACTAACAACTATAGTATAGGCAACTAAAAAACACAAAACAAATATTAATTTTACTTACTTGTCAGTGTTAAATGTAGACATTTTACAGGAGGGCGGAGAAAATATCTGTAGTTTTTTTATTGTATTCATAAAGTGAACATCAACATGTCCAGGTTGCATAGGTAAAAAATTTAGGAACTGAAGTTTAACAAAACCTAATTAAAAGACTTACAGGCTGCTTTAAATATTCATTAGGTCAGAGATTTCGAGATATAAAGCTTGACGGACAGTGGCTAGTGAACTGTCAGGTTCTTCCTACTACCATAATTGCATTTTTTTATTATTATTTAGTGGCAATCCACGAAGGAGTACGATGGGTGTCGGGTTATCAGATGTTTAACCCATCTTTTTCCTTATTTCGTCAACGTTGTCCACCAAATACAGTATTTTTAAATAACTACTTCCTATAGTATTTCTATATAAGTGACTTTCTTATAATAATCTAGCCGTAACACTGACACCCACATAAACATCAATAATCGCGATAAAATGTGTTTTAAAATTAGTTTGTAAACCAAAGGTAATAGATCTAAAAAACCACTTGGAATTAGCAAGAACAATTTTTCTGCAATTTCTTTTTTAATAAAAACGAAATTTTTTTATTATAGCAAACATTTTACTGATTTATAGCATATCTCACAAACGCAATATTGCTCGATATTAGATAATCATATCTATATGTATCTATGACATGTAAGCTTATATTGTCGGCATGTTTTAAGTTTGCAATATCATCTAATCAAAAAATGTCGACTGATATCATATGAAATAAAATATTATTAGAAATATGATAATGATTATATTCTAGTGTAATGCAGTAAAACAAAACGCACTGTTCCTTTTTTTCTTGATTAGACCCTAGAAGTACCTGTATATTCCAAGAAAGTGTTACCAACTGAATTATGCCAAAAAACATAAATATGTAATGTAAAATCCAAGTTGTCCCTTAGCTTTAAAATAAATTAAAATTTAAGTTACTTTAATTATTTACCTACGTTCAGAGAATGCTTAATTTTATTAACACTATCTAATCACCAGGTATTTTTGCTTACACTCTACAAAAAAATATATTTTTTTACTTATGATACTTTTAACTTGACAGGTATACGTGCATGGAGCGTGTATTTATTGGACTTGTGCAGGCGAATGAAAAAAGGCGGAAAATTACAAGCATCCGTATAGTTTTAGGACTTGTCAAGCTTAAATTTTAATTTTGTTAAAAAAGCGTAAGTTATAAGAATGGCATTTATTAGGCCATTTATGCCAAACTAAGTTTTAGTCAATTCAGTGTTGACGTTTACACAGTTTTGTGCTAAAAATTACGGAACTTTTGATTAAGAATTTTGTGAATCCAGTATAATTATTAAAAAAATAATAAAAAATAAATACTTTTAAAAAGTGTGTTCACAAATATTTTACCACATTATTTTGTCTAATGATTTCAAATTTACCAAAAATTCGCATAGGCTAGTTCAGTGGCGTAGATGAAGGTGTTGAGGCCCGGGGCGAAAAGTAAAGTCGGGGTCCATAGTTACAGTAAATAAATTTTCCTGTCTTCCAAAATATTTGAAAGCAAAAAAAAATGGCCCTTACCTCCAAAACGGGGCACTTATTCCACTATAACATAATATACTTGGGTCGGACAAAAAAAGGTCCTTACTACCTAAACGGGACACTATATTACATAACTTACTTAGTGGTCGCCCCCCTTTCGTTACTTTTATTGTTCGAAAAAAAACGAAAAAAGATGCTCACCCCTTTTTCTTTTTTAACACGCTTTTATTAACTTGGGTTGTAACTATCTGGCTATGTAACGGAATCTTTGAGCCTAATTTTAACCAACTTCCAGCTATTCGATTTCTTTGAAACTTTGCACACGTATTAAGGAAACATGACAATGCAATAATCTGCAAACAGTATCCCGTTATCTTTTTTTGGATCGCCAGGAAAAAAATTCCAATATATTATAAAAACAACACCTAGGTTGCCATCTGTTGGCAACATTTCAAACTTTGCTATTAAATGAAGAAGAAATTTTTAGTGGGTTGCAATATATTGGCAATGGTCTAAACATTGCCTGGATTGCCATCTGTTGGCAAAATTTCAAACTTTGCTACTTAATGAAGAAGAAATTTTTAGTGAGTTGCAATCTGTTGGAAAATTATAAAATTTGCCACTCTTGTTCATTAAAAAAATTTTTCGCCATTTTGTCAAGAGTAGCAGAAACTAAAAAATGAAAAATAATTAATAGTTTAAAAACTAAAAAACACGCTTTTATATGCAACCGAACTAAAAATTAGAAAATAATTTTTCATTAAAAAAATATTGTCATTTCATAGTAAAAAGCGTGGGGTGATAAATATATTAAATGTTATAATTATTATATTTGCAAATATCTATGATGGAAAAGTTATGAAAAAATAGTAAAATGCACCCCACGCTTTTTACTATGAAATGACAATATTTTTTTAATGAAAAATTATTTTCTAATTTTTAGTTCGGTTGCATATAAAAGCGTGTTTTTTTAGTTTTTTTAAACTATTAATTATTGTTCTTAGAAACTAGCAATTTACCTTTAAAAACCCCTTTTATTGGGGGATCTCTCACTAGTTCTAATTTAAAAAGACGATTCTCATTACTATGCTGAAGCTGAAAATATATTATTTTGGAACTATTTTTAATTAATAAATTATATAAATTTACATATTCTTAAAAATTCCGCTCCAGCAGGATTGCGTCCTGGCGCCTGGCTCTACTCGAACCACCTGGTAGGCACGGCCAGAGTTAAAGGAATATTTTATACAGGATCAGCTAAATAACGTAATACATAAGTAATATGAGAAAAAGAGACAGTTTAACGTTAATACAGGCATTTAAATAACATTTTGGATTGGATGAGTCAGATACACACACACAAAATTATTTATAAAAACTAAATCCAGAATAACATTTTGACACCTCGAAATCATCCACTTTTGGACTAAAGTAAGTTGGGTTAAATCGTTATATTTTAGGCTTAGGAATTTGTAGTAGCATTTTTTTGCACCTTTTAGAGACACCCTTTATACCGACTGTCCACGAATGGGGTTTACCTACAAGAGAGAAGTTTTCAAATTTGGTACCAATACACAAGTCGGGTGATCTATCTGAAATTTCCAATTATCGCGGAGTATCCACGTTATCAGCCATCCCAAAACTCTTTGAATCTATACTAACTGAAGAAATTTTCAACACATATCGAATGTATATAGCACCTCAACAGCATGGATTTTATCGCGGCCGTTGTACAGCGACAAACTTGGGTGTCTATCAGAGCTTCCTGGTAAAAACTCTTGAGTCGGGAAAGCAAGTAGATGCAGTATACACGGACTTGTCCAAAGCCTTCGATAGCGTATGCCATCCACTGCTTCTAAAGAAGCTATCTGACATCGGCATTAGTGGCGCTTATTTAAAATGGATTAAGTCATACCTATCTGATCGTCGACAGTGCGTCGTTGTGGGTGGATTGACTTCTCGTGAGGTGGAGGTAACTTCTGGTGTCCCTCAAGGCTCCCACATCGGACCAGTTTTATTTTTACTGTTTATTAACGACGTGGTGTCCTGTTTTAATTACTCTAATGTTTTGTTGTATGCAGACGATATAAAATTTTACAGTGTCGTCGACTCGGATAATGATCACATTCAGCAAGAGCTTGACGTCTTTTCAAACTGGTGTAGCACAAATTACTTATCCCTAAATATTCAAAAATGTAAAGTAATTCGGTTTTCAAAGAGCAATACATTAACACAGAGACAATACTCAATGGGTGGCCATAACCTTGATTGTGTACAATCCATTGTTGATTTGGGAGTCACTTTTGACAGCACGCTCTCTTTCAATTTACATATTGAGCAAATGGTATTAAGGGCATTTCGACTTCTTGATTTGTCAAGCGACACACTAAGCATATCAGCGACACCAAAGCCATAACATGCCTGTACAACAGCCTAATTAGAAGTGTCTTGGAATATTGCTCTGTTGTCTGGTGTCCTTTTATAGGTTTAACATTGACAAGATTGAGAGGGTGCAGAACAAGTTTGCCAAGTACCTTTTATTTAAACATCGCTTTCCATACGAAGATCTGTCTCATCAAACCAGACGTTTGCTTTGTGGTCTGAAAACCTTGGAACATCGTAGGTGGGATGCTATGGTTCTCTTCTTGTTTAAGATCTTAAATGGATCTGTGGATTGTGCAGCACTGACAGAGTCAGTTTTCTTTCATGCTCCTCTGAGAAACACAAGACAGAACCTTCTGTTCTTTGAAGTGCCTCACCGAACAAACTATGGTCGCAGTGCCTTCGTCGATCAGTATCTTGAGGAACTACAACCAACATTACTTAAACATCGATCTGTTTTGTACAAGCCTAAGTTCCTTAAAGAGACAATTGCAGCTCCGCGTTTTGTAATACAGTGTCACGTCCGTTTTTCCCACATTTGTAAATATTGATTTGTTTATTGTACATTTTGCTTTAGTGTCTTGTTTTTAAATTTAATTTGTATAATATGTATATTTATGTCCTTTTTTATTGTATAATACATAGTATTTTAATTTAATTTAGTCTGTAAGTTTCGTTGTACCATTTAGATTATGTTTCTGTAGAGTACATGATGTAATAAATAAATAAATAAATAAATAAATAAATAAATAAGAGGACAAATAAATACAAAAATAAATATAAAAAAGTTTTTTTGATAAAAAAAGTGATTTACGAGAGACAGACATAACAAAAGCTGAAGAAAACTAGTTGGCGATCATTCATTAATTCAAGTTATTTAATCCTATGAATGACACACTCCATCTATGATTGCCTAACCATTAAAAAAACTTAGCCTTTGGTTTCTGCTTGACAACCCTAATGCAAATTTAATGGCCACAAATTGTGTCGTTTTCACGTTAACGTTGCATTCATCGGGTTCAGCGATGTGTTGAGAACGGAACACGCGGTAAAATGCACTCCTGTATTGTTTCAAATCCTAATCGGTGCAAATGTATTCTTAAAATCTTAATCCGGAAAGGATTGTGCAAAAATATATTTTAATTGCATTCCAAACTTAATTACTAATAATACTGTTGCGTATCGTAGTACGAATATGTTTTTAGTTTATAAAATTGGGTTAGAATGCATTTTTATTAAAGGCTGCTATAAGGTACTACCGTTGGCTTGATATCTTTATAAATATCCTATGAAAATAACCCAAAGTCGCATGGGTCTTGATTTGGGCTATTGGAGGAAAGATGAATGACCAGATTTTGAGGAATATAAAATAGTTGCTATACCTTTATTTTATTACCTCATATCAGATAAGCAAAAATTAGGTGTACCCTAAGAGTCGGACTGAAAAACGAGCGAGCGCTAAGCGAGGGAGCAATTTTTGCAAGGCAAAACCCAAGGAGATAAACTTTTTAATAAGGAGCGCTCGATCCTATTTAAGTCAATGTTTGCTAAATTTTGTGACGTAATCCTTCCCCGAGTTCTTTGTTTACAATCGTACTGAAAGCTTTTTACGCGGTTTTGGTGTTATTTTTTGCTTTTTAGTCATTGGACTTTTACAATATGTTTGGTTTTTATTGTTTTTAGTTAAATTAGGTAGAGTTTAGTAGCTCAGAGAATTCTAAACCTGTCAACAGGGGTCACTGACCCTTGAATACTTTTTAAAGGGAATTTACGTTTAGATCGATATTAAAAGTAAGATATTTTTTTATGTTTTTTAAGTGATGTTTTTTAATTTTATTTAAGTATCGGTTTATTTTATCAGATAAAAAAATATTATGGCAAAAAGGTGACGTCATAAACATAACCTATATTTTCGGACAAATATAAAAAAGCAAGCGCTTCTTATTAAAAAGTTTATCTCCTTGGGCAAAACCTACACGTTCATTTTCACCCGCCTAAGTGTCAGTGTGGCCACTTACATTTGCGCATTATCTTCTAAAAATCTCTAGACCGCTTTTTAGTCTAGCCGTAACATAAATCCTCTGCCGTCGGCTCCGATGCGACGCATTTTTAAGGGATGCACTCTGACTTGTATACAAGCCAGGGTCCTAATTCTCGAGCATAAGAGAAAGGACTTGATCACATAGCCAAAATGATCGTTCACTTTCCGGGCTGTTTTCCTTACAGTCGCGTAATGTGAGCAGTTGTTTGCGTTCAAGAATACCTATTTAAGCTTTTCGAGATAACTCCGCCCACTTTTCTTATGAGGACGCTGTTCCCCAGCTTCAAGAATAAAGACCCAGGCGAGGCGCCAGCGCCCTGACCGTACGTGCGTCCGTCTCTAGTAGATGCCCATACAAAATGAGCTAGATAAAGTCGATCATAGGTAATGTGTGTAAAAGAGACGATCTAACGCAAATGCAGACATGTAAACATTTCGGATAGGATGACTAATCCTACTTCTTTTGTTGTTGATTTACTGGCCGATATACCTTTAAATATTGCTTATACAGTATACCTTAGGAGTTGAACGCAGGACTACGTAGTCGACCTGGAAGAGATGGGTGCGTTCAAAAGCTAACTATTGCCTGGATACCAGGATATGAGAGCTACTAAGGCACTGAGGAAGATGATAAACTGGCAAAGGAGGGTGCTGGCAGGGTAATGGTGAGGGCATCTATTAGATCATGGATCATGGGGGAATCCCTCTAGGTACGTAGATAAGAACACCAGGACAGCATTAAGGGAAAAAATAATAAAGTCATACTCGCCGGAATTTACAAGAGCTTCTGAATTACAACCAAGGCCGTAAGAGGTCACAGGTCATTGCAGACTGAATAAACACCTGGAAACTGGACTTGGTAGAAGCAAACTTACGCAGGTTCTGTCAGAAAGAAGAGGAACTCGCAGGGGTAGGAAAAACCCAAATCTGTAAGATTTACAAAGGAGCTAGTTTCAAGCTTGTGGAGTCTGATTAAAAAGACCAGCTTGGATAGAGAGCTCTAACATATGGATGAAGGATACACAATAAACCTGAGCAGGTTGCAGTGTTAGAGGGATTACAATCCACTTCCAAGCAAATCTAATCTATAAGAGCTTAAAAATAATTATATATATATTTTTTAATTTATACAAAAATTAAATAAAAGAGCAAGTCTTTAAAAAAACCTATTGATCACAATTCTGTACTCTTTCTTGGTATATTAAACTATTTTTATAACGTCCACTATATTAATAATAATATAGGTACTGGTCTGTATATTTGAATTTTTGTATATTTTTAAAGGAAGGATATGGAATAGGAAGACTATGTAATTTTAGATTTTAAGCTAAAAGCTTTCTTTCATAACTTCATAATGATAACGGAAGTGGTCAAGGTTAAAACATTACAACATAAAAAGGGTTCGATACAGCTTTTACCTGAAGCACCTGCCATTACGCCACGTGAGCTTTGGAAAAAATATAAACTAATATTTATTGGTGTAAGTCATGTTATAACTAACTATAGATGCGGTTTTTCTTGTTTCTATCTATTTCTGTGGTAATATATTTTAATTCGTGTAATTATTTAACGAAAAAACTATTTTTATTTTATATTGTGGTTGCAAGCCATTCTAGTTAAATCATTAACAAGTCGAACATAGAAAGTCACCCAAAAAAACAACTTGGGAATAACTGGTTAAGAATTTTGCATCGTGAGTTATAAAAAAATCCTCACTGAATATTACGGATACTGATACCAACACTGATTTGCGAAGGTTCCGCGATTTCGGTTGCAAATATCCACAATATTCCTACCACTAACCCTTTAAATTTACCCCAATAACATAACTTACACCCAAAGATGTCATATAGGGTTTTGGATGTAGTGCCTCGTAAATACGAATCCATGGTCAGAATGTTTTTCCTAACCTTAGAAAAAAAAAATGCACTTTTGACGGTTTGTTCAGGGGACGATGGAAAAACAATGGGAATCTCCCTTTCTGGGCCCAATATTTTTTTATTGATTTCACCTTTCAAAATTTTTTGTTCTATATAAAAAAATTAATTGGGGTATGATTTTTTTTATTACTGGGGACATGTAAATAGCAGATTACAATGTTTTTATTTTTAGTTTTAAGAAGATTCTTTAGCAATTTTCGCAAAAAAAAGTGGTGTGTTGATTTCGGCGTAGTTATACCTACGTCCTGAACACGAGTAGTTTTTTAGCACCCACCAATATTTAGTAAAGAGCAGAAAACCGTCAAAAGTAACGAAAAATTGTGACCCGAGGGCCAAATTCCGATTGGGGATTCGTATTTAAAAGGCAAAAATACATTGAAAACAATATATTGCAGAGTAGTACAACAATCAATCCAAAATGTGTTGCTTCCCAAAGTTCTACATTAATGTTCCTTCACACTTAAAAAAAATATATTTTATTTCTTCAAGCTGAATTTCCGCTTTTTCACAAAATTTTCACCGATCCAAATATTTCTATAGTGCGAATTAAAATAACTTTTGGCACAACCTCAGTTTACATCTCTGTTTAAATACATAATATAATGAAAATTCGGAGAGCTTTGAGTACATAATAAAAATATCTGTCACTCACTTGCAAAATACATAAATTACTTTTTTTTCAGGTTATAGTAGAGTTAGTAGAAATGGCAATAAGATCGATGGTATAAGTTTATTTAAATACATGGGACGCACTTCAGGCGGTCCGGGAGGAATTTCCGGATTTATTAATAGCATACTATCAATTTCGCTATGTCTTGTCTGGCTGTGTAAATGTCTCTAAAGAATCTATCTAGGAACTTGATCTGTAAGTGTGGTGGTGGAAGACCAATGGCTGGGATGAAGTAGAATATTAAAATGACAATATACATGGTGTCCTTATATTATATGCGAGTATCTTAGGACATATGCAAGTTCAACCAATTTAAAGGGTTCATACGCAATTTGAGTAACAAAAAAAGGGGCAGATTCATCACCGTATTTACATACCGGAATTATTTGTTTATTCTCTACCCGTTAATGTTCTACATGCGTTAGACCGTCTCCATTCCATGCATTGTCTATAAACCTTTTGATTTGGCTGAACGTGTATATACAGAGTGTTTCCCATAAATATGGGTTCGCCAAGTTTTCATTCTCAAGCTACAGGTGTTAAAGTTTTCAAAAACTAAAATTTCGAAAAACACTTCTTATAGTAAAATTTATGTGAGTAAATATAAACGTTATTTAATTTGTTCTTGTGGCTATTACATAATCGCTAGTAAGAAATTAGTAGATAATTACCCCTTACAAACGCCAGTGGTTAGTTTCAGTTTTAGTGTAGCTTTTCCAAATTTTTATGTTTTTTCATTTTATTTATAGTAACTTCACCCATTTCTTTGTATAAGTAATATTCAAACTTAACAAAGCAAGCAATGACCATTGGTATTTGGATTAGTGCGATATTATTTACATTATCCTAAATAAACTTCAAATAAATGTTTTCATATTGGTAAAAAGTAAACAAACTCTCTTAAGGGTAGAAATATTGGGTATAAAGGATCAGTCCTGTTGAATCTTGTCTCTTTAAGTAAATGATTAAATTTTAGCTTATTTTTTTAAACTAGTATAAAATATTAATTAAGAACTAACGTTTGCTTTTGCAGCATTTTTGCTTTCAGATTAATCCATTTCATTTTAGTTTGATAAAGCTCAAAAACTTTTAAAGTTTTAAACAAACTTGTTGACTTGATGGCAAAAAAGCAACGAGGAAACTTAATATTACATTTAAAATTAAAATAGTTTTAAGAAAGCAATATGAATTAATTGATTTTCATATAAAAAATTTAATTTAAACGTACATAACGTAACGTTACTAAAGTAACAAAACTTGTCTACATAATAAAAAAACTACCAAATGTAAAGACTTTAAAAGTACCCTTGCAGATGCCAGAAAACTAATTGGAAAATCAAAAAGCTCAAAAAAAAACTTAAACGCACAGGAACTTTCAAAACAACTTACACACACAAACAACGAATTTAGTTGTTAAATAAAATTTTACCTAAAAGCAAAGTTGCAATTTTTTTTGCAAAATAAATTCCTTAAAATTAATGATTAAATAAACCATATGAAGAACTAAAACACGATAAGCCAAATTCGCAAAATACGGTGTTAATAAATTTTTAAGTTTAAAGTAAAATGTGTTAAATAAACTTTTATCTAAAATGAACTTGAATATACCTTTTAATAAGTTTATAAACTCAAAGGATAATCCTTAAACTGTATTGTCACTTATAATATTATTATTAAAATAAAATAGAAAATAATTCAGATTTTTTTGGCTGTATGGCATATCGTGTTTTTACAATAAGACCTTCATATCATGAGTTATTTTTTCAACAATGTATTATGTTCTGGCTCAAAAGCACTAAATTTACATACCTAATGTAATGAAATAAAAACTGCCCAATGTGAAGACTTTTAAATTATCCTTGAAGATGATCGGCAATATAACCGAAACACCGACTTTCGCAAACATTGGAAAAAAGCTCGAAAGACCAGCAGGGTCAAAGAACTTCCATACTGACAGAAAAGCAAGCAATAAGTTTTATATTTTAATAATTTTTGGCAAACACTTTTTTTCAAAAGACTTTAACAGTATCCTTGATAATGGTTTATAAAATTACCACCTATTTTCGCCAACAGTTTCAAAAGCCCAAGAAAAGTCCAGAGAACTTTCAAACTAAGTTACACAAACGCAAAGAAAAATTTTAATATTTTACCTAAATAAAAAAAAATTAGGATTAAGAAATTTCTTAAAACTATAGATTTAATAAACCAACCCCTTTCTATTTTCTAAAATCCTATTATATTTTTTCCTAGCAATACTATACAAATTAGTACACCTTATTCAATGAAATAAAAACTCTCAAAAGTAAACACTTCAAAAGCATCCTTGATGATGGTTTGAAAAATCACGGAAATACTTATTTTCGCGATTTGAAAATGTTCCAAAGCCCTGAGAACCTTCAAACTAACTTACTCACAGAAACGTAAGGAAGAAATTTAGTACCAGTACTCTGTAACTCGATAGAAAAGAAATTTCCTAAAATTGCCACATAATTTACATTGCATAAAAAGGAAATTTTCTCCTCTATCAAGTTGAGTGCGGGATCAAAATTTTACTTAAAAACACATATGTTTGATAACATTTTTTTCTGAATTATCGATTAATTAAACCATATTATTACATTTTTTTCTGAATTATCAATTTAATAAACCATATTAATCTCTTCCTATTTTTCTAAAATCCTTGATGAAGGTGTGAAAAAACATTTTAGCGAACAATTTGAATAAGATGGAAAGCCCTGAGAACTTTCAAACCAATATATTCACATAAAAGCAAGGAAACAATACAATATTTTACTTAAAAACAAGCATTTTTTGAACAAGCAATTTCCTTAAATTTTTGATTTAATAAACCATATTAACTTCTTTTTTCCCAGCAATACTATAAAACTTAACATATCTTATTTAATGAAATAAAAACTCTCAAATGTAAAGACTTTAAAAGTATCCTTGATAATGGATTGAAAAATCACCGGAACACCGATTTTCGCGAACACTTCGAAAAAGCTCGTAAGCCCTAAAAACTTTCAAACTAACATACCCATTTACAGGAAAACAAACAAAAACAATATTTTACTTAAAAACAAACATTTTTTGATCAAGAAATATACTAAAATTTTTGATTTAATAAACCATATGAACCTTTTTCTATTTTTTACTAGCAATACTATAAAACGTAACATACCTTATTTAATGAAATAAAAACTCCCAAATGTGAAGAATTCAAAAGTATCCTTGATGATGGTTTGAAAAATCACCG
The DNA here is from genome assembly GCA_014170235.1 of Listronotus bonariensis. Lineage (NCBI taxonomy): Eukaryota > Metazoa > Arthropoda > Insecta > Coleoptera > Curculionidae > Listronotus > Listronotus bonariensis. Next base: position 51,016 of record JACEGR010006971.1, read on the forward strand.
AAACGCCGATTTTCGCGAACTCTTTGAAAACGCTCGAAAACCCTAATAATATTCAAACTAAATTATTTACAAAAGAACAAGAAAAAAATTGAATATTTCACTTAAAAACAAACATTTTTTAATTAAGAAATTTCCTAAAATTTTCGATTTAATAAACCATATTAACATCTTTCTATTTCTAGCAATACTGTGAACGACATCTCATAAAGTAAACTACCATTGATGATGGTTTAAAAAGTCACCGAAATACAGGTTTCTTAACGAACAATTCGAAAAAATTCTAAAGCCCTAAGAATTTTTAAACTAACTTACTTACAGAAAAGCATGGAAGAAATTCATTACTAAACTTAAAATTAAACATTTTTCAATAAAGCAATTATTTAAAATTATCGATTTAATACACCATATTAACCTCTTTCCATTTTTAAAAACTCAATTATCTTTTTTTCTAGCAATACTATACAAATTGACATACCTTATTTAAAAAAATAAAAACTACTAAAAGTAGACTTTAAAAGTATCCCTGTTTGATGCGAACAATTCGAAAAAGCTCGAAAGCCCAGATAACTTTTAAACTAACTTACTCATAGAAAAGTCAGGGAGAAATTTAATATTTTACTTAAAAGCAAATATTTTACAATAAAAAAAAATCATAAAATTTTTGATTTTAAAAACTATATTAGCCACTTTCCATTTTTAAAAAATCAATTTCTTTTGGCTAGTAATAATACTATAATACAAAACACTAAATTGCCATACCTTATTTAATTATAAAAACTTCTAAATGTAAAGACTTCAAAAGTATCCTTGATGATGGTTTAAAAATCACCAAAACACCGAATTTTGCAAAACTTCAAAAAGCTCGAAAGCCCTGAGAACTTTCAAACTATCCTAATCACAGAAAAGAAAGGAAGAAATTTAATATTTTACTTAAAAGCAAATATTTTACAATAAAAAAATCATAAAATTTTTGATTTTAAAAACTATATTAGCCTCTTTCCATTTTAAAAAATCAATTTCTTTTGGCTAGTAATAATACTATAATACAAAACACTAAATTGCCATACCTTATTTAATTATAAAAACTTCTAAATGTAAAGACTTCAAAAGTATCCTTGATGATGGTTTAAAAAATCACCAAAACACCGAATTTTGCAAAACTTCAAAAAGCTCGAAAGCCCTGAGAACTTTCAAACTATCCTAATCACAGAAAAGAAAGGAAGAAATTTAATATTTTACTTAAAAGCAAATATTTTACAATAAAAAAATCATAAAATTTTTGATTTTAAAAACTATATTAGCCTCTTTCCATTTTAAAAAATCAATTTCTTTTGGCTAGTAATAATACTATAATACAAAACACTAAATTGCCATACCTTATTTAATTATAAAAACTTCTAAATGTAAAGACTTCAAAAGTATCCTTGATGATGGTTTAAAAAATCACCAAAACACCGAATTTTGCAAAACTTCAAAAAAGCTCGAAAGCCCTGAGAACTTTCAAAATATCCTAATCACAGAAAAGAAACGAAGAAATTGAATATTTTACTTAAAAAAAAAAACATTTTTCGATCAAGAAATTTGATAAAATTACCACATTAACCTTTTTCTATTTTTAAAACTCTATAACCTTTTTTCCTATCAATACTATACAACTTAACATACCTTATTTATTGAAAAAAACTTCCAAATGTGAAGACTTTAAAAGTATCTTTGATGATGGTTTGAAAAATACGGACCGTCAGAGAGTTACTTCCTTATTTAAATAAACGGGTTTTAACAGCAAAATAAAGCAAACAAAAAAAAGATTATAGCATTCGTTTTTACTGTCTAGAAACTTAACAATTATTTTTTAGCAACACCCTCATCTTTGACTAGCAACATAACACAAGTCATAAAGTTGGAATTTTATCGATAGAAATGTAATTTATATGATTGTGGACTAAAGTATTAAAATTCAGAGGCGGTAGAAATAAATAACCTACGGGAAGCAACTTTGTATATGCGCCACTATTTACATTTATAGTATATTACATTACAAGTGTGGAAAATGACTAATTTCACACGAGTGGGAATATTGTAGCACGAGGCGTTAGCCGAGTGCGACAAACCCACGAGTGTAAGAAAGTCATTTTCACACGAGTACTGTACACTATTTTTCCTACGACCACAAATTATTCACCAAAAAAAAAAATAAAGTTTGTCTGTTCAGAAAAAATAAAAAACAATTGAGAACTTTGCAACACTAGGGTGATATTTACTTTGCAACACTAGTGTGATATGTACTTTTCCTCACTGCTCTATTATACTGTTTTGACAATATTTTTACATCGAAAATCACCTACCTAGAAGCATTATATAACTTTTCTCATTTTGGAATTTAAAAAGGCCCCCACTTAATAAAAATTGTATGGTTTTGTTAGGTAATAACGCTAATTGTTTAATACGGTTTTCTGCTATTATAAGGGTTTTTTAAAAATTATCGATACTTACATATTGTAGACACTCTTCTAAATAAAATGTAAGTGGTGCATATCCAAAATATTCCGTTTTTTAAAAAATATCAGTAAACAAACTTACGGGACCGGGGAGTGAAAAGGGGTGCTGGGTGGGGGTAAAATTGGTAAAACGAGTTAATGAAACTGAACATCACATGTAAAATTAAGTAAAAATTACAGTTTTTCCTCATATTTTTAAGAAAAATATAAAAAATATGAAAATTGTAAATGCATAACCTAAAGTCCTAAAAGTAAGAAAAACGACTACCAAACGTCAGTTACCATGCAAAATATGGAAAGCATTTATGGAAAGCATTTGGCAACGTCGGAAGGGTCTGATTCTATTTATGAATGGATAAAAGAAAGTGGATTCATAAAGTGTGTATTAGCCTTAGGTTTAATTAGGGATTAAAAAAAGATTTAACTAGTTGTTTGAGTACACGAAGAAAGAGAGAAAGGAATTTGATCTATAGGCTTTTTTTCTCTGGCGCTTTAAGTCGAACGGTCAAGCGGCAAGGCTGCCTCTATAAGGTGCGTGCTCAAAGGTAGAAGGGAGATTTTTAATTTGATCTACTTACCTGACAACACTGTGCCACTGAGCGAGCTGACAGTGAAAGTTGTTTTTTGTGGTTATGTCTATTTTTGTTTATGTTTTTATTTTTTCTGAAATTTTATTATTACTCTTTTCAATATTGGAAGAAAGCTTATACTGTGCAGTAACTTAACGTCAATAAGATGATTTTCGCTAAGTTCTACGTTTAGGTAATAAAAGCTTTTACTGTCACTACAATAAATATGTCACTTGCAAAACCAATAGCAGTTTTTAGAATGACATCATAATACGTATCACACGAGTGTTGTAAAGTACTTTGCAACACTAGTGCTGTAAAGTACTTTGCAACACTAGTGTGATATAACGCATTTTCTATGCATGAAACCAGTGTGCTATTTGCTATTTTCTGCAAGTGGTCGTAGGAAAACAATTTTTCCGCACCTTTTAGAAACACCGTGTATGGAAAAAATGTAGATGCTATTATTTACAACAATCCGTATTATTTGCTTTTTT
>JACEGR010006972.1:0-54574 GCA_014170235.1 Listronotus bonariensis
GCCACGTATTGCTCAGAATATCTCTTATGAATTTCCATAAGAAGTGGTAAGCCATTTAGATCAGCTATATCCTTAGAATATTTTTCTACACCACAATGGTGAAGTAAGGATTCTACACATGGGCAATATGTCTTTTTCTTTCTGGATAAATCTACTTAACTCTAAAGTACTATCATGGTCAAGCATATTACCATCCTAGGAAATAAAAATATATAAACAGCAATAAAAGTTAATACAATTTTCGGAAAATCCATTCAATAAAACAATATAAATTATCCGTTCAAGTTCCAGAAGCACCACTTCAGTTTCTCGTTCATATTTTAGGGTGTATTTTTAATTCCTTAAATAAGAAATTAATAGAAACAAAAGAAAGCATATTAAAAAATATATAACAAAAATCTTATAAATTACCTGTTGTATCCCTATCTGTCAGACATAAAAAAGAAAAATATTATAATTTAATTTTACATCCAATCGCGTGCGACTCGAGAAACTGTGTCAGTGTCACAAAAATCGACGTCTTTTGAGTAGACGCGTCGCTAGTCAATTTGGGCTATATAATTTAATTTCAGTAAGGCAAGCTGCAAATTGAGACGCATCTAAGGCTGTGTTTATGTCGGAGCTGTTTTGAGCGAGGCTAGCAGCGTGGCTCAACCGAAGCATCCTTATGTTACTGTCTTATAAAATTGATTTTGTCGAGCCGCGCTGCTTACCTCGTTCCTCGTCGCCCGACATAAACACACCTTAAGGCAAGCCGCAAATTGAGACGCGTATAACGCGTGCGACGCGAAAAACTATGTCACTGTCACAAAAATCAACGTATTTTCGTAGTAGACACGTCGCTAGTCAATTTGCACTGTATAATTTATTTTCATAAGTTACAAAAGTACGTGTGGTGTGCTGCGTCGCGTGACATGCGTTATACGTGTCTCAATTTGCGCCTTGCCTAAGCTACAAAAGTACGTGCCGTGCTGCGTCGCGTGGCATATGTTATACGTGTCTCAATTTGCGCCTTGCTTTAATTTATTATTGTCTTCCCAGTAATAATAATTGTCGTTTCTAGGGCGGTTTATGTGTTTGGTTGTTTTTTTACTGAATAAATTGTTTAAGTACGATGTTGTTACGTTAATTAAAGTAGTTGGGCCGCGTTCAGAATTGCAACAATTCGCCGCACCGCACCACGCCGCATATCCCGCCGTAGATGGAATTTAAGTCATTTCAAGGGCTTGACGAATGATTTGCTGGTGATTCAAAAGCTTGTTGGCTTTTTGGCGTCAAAGTAGCGCGTAAACGTTTGGTGGTTGGTTAGTTTGGACGGCTGTTTGGCGAATTTTTTCAAGTCTAAACGTAGCTTTAGAGGTAAGCATTGTTTATGGTATTAAACTGCAGACATTTTATACTGTGTAAGGCTTTCGCAGCCATTTCTGCTAAACTTATGTTTTTGGGGCGTCGTCGAAGATTTTGTTTCCTTTCTTGAATAGCCCAAAAAACATACGTTTAGCTGCCAGACAGTTTGTTTTTTGCCCTTTCGTTGCTAGGTACAAGAGTGCAAGAAGATAACGGTTGTTAAGAGCACTATAGCATAGATCATGATTTTTTAAATTTGACTTCTCTAGTAAAAGGGTGTCATTAAACTACTGTTTGGCATAAAAATGATTTTGGTCACATGGTCAAGTGCTAAGAGAGCACTACCAACATTTTTTTTTTAAAGGAAAAGGGGATCATGTAGCACCTCATTTTAAAGGCCCTTTGATTTTTTATATTTGGCTTTAATCAGATATTCTATTTTTCAGTTTTTATGTACAGCATTTTTGTTAAGATACTCACATGTTCAAAAACAAACGCCTTAGATAAAAAATATCCCATACAAGGATGATGCGATTTTTCATAAACATCTATTAAAAATTCTCTCATGGCATCTGTTAATTCATCCTTGTCAAAGTTATGGTATCTGAATGGTGGTTCTAAAAATAATCTTTCATCTACATTTGGTGTTCTGGCTAATGAGACTGCAGTACGAGGATCAATCATGTTGGCAATCAAAGCACAATGCCAATCACTCAGGTAGTGCATTCCTGCCAGCTGATTTACAGCTTTTATGCTAAAAATAAAGTTAAAATATGATACAATGATGTATTTTAGTATTTAACATTTACATGTTTTATACACATCATACTTAGTTAATATTAAATTATTATCACAGACCTTTTTAGTCTATAAAAGCAACATACTAAACATAGGTACATTTTTCTTCAAAAACATACACATTACCATATCACAGTACTTTTTTAAACAACAGTCTAAAATCAAAAGGGTATATTCTACAATTTTGTTTACATTTAAATTTAACCTATTTATTTATTTTTACAATTAACTTAATTATTTTCATATCACAGTACTATTGAGTTATTGATTTATTGAGGAGGCAACAAGGAGTGGCTTGCAAAGTTAAAATTTAAATATTCATTTATACATATTCTAAGAAGCATTTTCTTTTAAAATGATTTTCATCTCTTTTAGAAATCGATTCTGTGGTAATGCTCTAATAACTTGAGGGAGTGCATTGAAAAGTTTTATGCCGTAATAATTTATACCGTTTCGGCTTGATTGCAACCTGATATGTTTTGGTAGCAGGTTTTTCTGGTTTCTTGTGTTATAAGAATGGTACTTTGCATTTATAGTATAGCCGTTGAGGTTTGCCTTGACATACTTGTAGGCACTGCAAAAAGTACAGGGTGTCCAGTTTTCGTGTGTTTTCATATACCAGCTCCTTACTATAAAAGATAGAAAGATGGGGTTTGCGGCTTACTGTCCTATTTTTATGAAACTTACATTGCCGCAAACGAAATTTTCATAGCCCCCTTTGTTTCTGACATACAGGGCGATTTTGAAAATTTGTCATTTTTGACGGTCCCCTGTATCTCGATTATTTGGTAACTTTTCAATAAAGTGAAAATGGATTGTTATAGAGTTTTTTACGTAGAATTCATTGGCGTAGGTAGTTTTTTTCTAAAAGTTTTGTTTTTGAGTTACGACCCAAACTTATGTTTTTTAAATGGGACACCCTATATATTATTTTTTTATCTTTTTCGCTCTTTTACACGCTTTTCAAAAATATATAATAGTCCATATTTATTTTTTAAAAAAGGAAAATTTTTACATTTTTGTAAAATTTATCATTTTTCGTATAGAAGGCTATGCCCGCAAATCAAAACAAAATTAACAACATCATTTTTATTATAACAACTCTATATTAATACATAATAACTAAGCAACATTAAAAGAAAATAACATATTAATTTATTTTTATTTAGTTTAATTACAAAATTGCTCGAATTGGGCTCCGTTGTGTTCCAAACATTTTTGACATACTTTTTCAATTTTTCGCAATCCATTTAATAAAGTAATAGGCCTACCCTGCAAAAGCCTAAACGCTTGATGTGTAGCTTCTCGAAGTTGATCAATATTGTGGTATTGCCTCATATATATTTGATTTTTCATATATCCCCATAAAAAAAAATCCAAAACAGAAAGATCTGGGGATCTTGGGGGCCACCTGACTGGTCCATTCGTACCAATCCATTTATCTGGAAATGTTGTGTCTAAATATTCTCTCACTATTTGAGCATTGTGACTTGGAGCGCCATCTTGCTGGTAATAAATATTATTTAGATCGGCCAAAGGAACATCCTCTAATATTTCCATTAGTGTATCTTGCATTATTTCTAGATGTCTATTTCCGGTTAGCGTTCCTTCATAGATAAAATACTTAATTTTAGGACCAAAAATAAAGCATGACACGCTAAATCCAAACCGACCTTGACGTTCTCGAGGAAATGTTACATATTGGTTCGTTTGGGACCAGTACCTTTGAATTGTTTCGGTTTAGAATACCAGAACTAGTAAAATAAGCCTCGTCTGACCACACCACCTTTCTTTCAAAATTTGCATTTTCCTGCAACATTTGTAGGTACCAATTGCAAAAACTACCCTACGTTCTGCATCACCGGGATGCAAATGCCGGACAAGATGGTATTTGTATGGTCTAAACTTATGTTTCTTTAGTACTAACTGAGTTTTTGATTTTAACCCAACTTCGTCATATATTTTTCTGCATGATATGGATGGTTGTACCACGAGCAGAAGCCAAAACATTTATTTCATTTTCTTCCCTGTTTTCCTTGTTGTAAAAATTAGGCCTGGGTTTTTAAAAGATCCGTGTTCAATGAGATTGGCTTTGATATTATGAAATATTCTTTTATCGGGTTGATGTCTTTCTGGATACCTACGAAATAATTAGATATGCAACAACAAGCTAGATAGATAGATAATGATTAAGATTTTTATATTTGTTATGAATATTAATGTTACATATCAATTTTTTTGTTAATGCTGAATATTACCAATGTCAAAATCTATTCAAATCATCCGATATGCTCACATTATAATAAAAACATCCTATAATATATCATTGTTGAGAAGGCTACTTCTCAACCTATAGGCATATAATATACTGTTAAACCTTACCGATTAAAATAAAGCTCTGAGGCTGCGTTGGCGTCTCATTAGCTTGGATAAAACAAACATACATATCGTGTTTTTCATAATTCTCATATCTATTATTTTCTGCCATGTTAAACAATTTTTCACAAAAATAATAAAGTAAACTTCCACATAACAAAAATCCAAATCAAACAAATAACAGTACTATTTGACAACAATAACAATCCATAATGGCGCATTTACAGAATTTTGTTTTTGTCATGGCTATCCGTGAATGACCATCGGAAAATGATAAATTTTACAAAAATGTTAAAATTTTCCATTTAAAAAAAATAAATATGGACTATTATATATTTTTGAAAAGCCTGTAAAAGGGGGAATAAGATAAAAAAATAATATATAGGGTGTCCCATTTAAAAACATAAGTTTGGACTGTAACTCAAAAAACAAAACTTTTTAGAAAAAAACTACCTACGCCACTGAATTCTACGTAAAAACTCTATAACAATCCATTTTCACTTTATTGAAAAGTTACCAAATAATCGAGATACAGGGGACCGTCAAAAATGACAAATTTTCAAAATCGCCCTGTATGTCAGAAACAAAGGGGCTATGAAAATTTCGTTTGCGGCAATGAAAGTTTCATAAAAAAATAGGACAGTAAGCCGCAAACCCCATCTTTCTATCTTTTATAGTAAGGAGCTGGTATATGAAAACACACGAAAACTGGACACCCTGTACATACAAGGAACTGTTAGTATACCCAACTCTCTAAATTTATCCCTTACATCATCTCTAAAGCACAAGCCCAACATTATACGAATCACCCTTTTCTGAAGACAAAAATGCGCTCTGCGTGGGAAGAATGTCCCCAGCATAAGAGACCATGATTTATATTTGAATCAAATAAAGCATAATAGCTTGTTTTTAAGATGTCAACTGACACCTGTGCTGACAGAGAGTGAATGACATATATGTTTTTGTAAGCTTGGTAGCCAGAAAATCTTGTGACCCTCCCAGGACAATTTTTAATCTAAATATATGCCAAGAAATCTCTCTTGAGATGAGATACCCTCATCTGCAAGTTCTCTATGAGAACAAAAACACATGTCGATGGTAAAAAATTGTTTAGTTGCAGAACAAGGATATTACCTATATGAAATAAATATATGCAAATTATTGTATAGTAATTTCAATGTCACACAAAAAAGCTGTAAGTATATTATTTGCAGAGCTTAAGCCTTATATTTTACCTTACCTATTATATCTATTACTGTCTTTAGCTACTGATAATAATCTCCTGGCATAAGCAAATTTTAAGGAATCGAAAGCCCATTGTACTACACCACACTGTTTACATTCTACAAATGGTTCAAATTCCACTATTTCCTCTTCTAATGTCTCCTCCTTTGGGATATACTGATCCATTGTTTGTAAAACTGTGGTATCCAGAGCTCTTTCTAGTATCTGCTTTGTACGGTTTATTTGATAATATACCCATCCTGCACTAATATTTTTAAATAATTATATTTACAGTGATTTAAGTTGTACACAAAAACATAAAAGAGGTGTTGTACATTTACCTAGAGCCAACAAAAGCCAACGAAAAATATTTTATTAAATCCCTGTGTTCTTGCCAAAAAGTTTTAAAATGATACCTCATATTATTCAAAATTATAATAACAATAACCTAACCTCTTGAAAATTACATTTAGGGAAATTTAGAATTACAACGAGAAAATCGAGAGATTTCACTTTAGAGAATATGCCCGCTAGAGGCAGCCTTCGTCCCACCAGCACGCCGAGCGAAAGAAGAGAAAGTATAGACGTTCAGCCAAATTAATAAGTATAGATGCCAGTAAAGCGGCATCTAGTTTAAATGCCAAATCTTTTGTATAATCTCTACCTGTTAGTGTAAGCCGTCATCCCTTCTACGCATGGCTAGGGTTGTGCTCTTTGCACAACCGAGCGGCAGACTGCTTCTAGCTAAGTCATAAAATATAGTACTGAACTTTATGCCTTTACAAGGAACTGTTAGTATACCCAACTCTCTAAATTTATCCCTTACATCATCTCTAAAGCACAAGCCCAACATTATACGAATCACCTTTTTCTCATGTAGGAGGATCTCGAGGATTACGTGACCGTAAATATCGAAATGAGATTGCTCTGCATCCGTAGGCAGTCACTAGATTCCGGATTTCCGGCAATATTTTACCGCACGTGTACCTAGTCCTCATGTACGGTAAAATATTGCAGAACTGCGAAGGTCCGGAACCACGTAACTATAATATCAAAATTTTATTTGGCAGAAGGCAGCCCTGCTTTAAATTTGCGCCTATCCGCATTTCGAGATTTACGAAATATATTCACAAGACTAGAGTCAAGTCGTTGCTACCCGAGAAGGTTATTGTTTCTTCTCAGTTGCTATAGTGATTGCTAGTGACAAATTCGCCAGAAATCGGTCTAGTAAAAGAAGTAGAGCAACATTGCAAAAGAATTAAAAATTTAGAATTTAGGGATTACGATCACCGTACAATCAGAATCCGTTGTTTCAAAATAAATAAAACATATATTTTTTTATAATCATGTTTCTTCACCCTGTTTTTTATGGGTATTTATCTTGTCATAACGCATTTTAATCATTTTTGGATATTGCACTTTTTTATCACAAACAAAGGATAGAAAAAAGTACTGTCAACTGTCACCTTGACAAACAAGTTAACCAACCCATTCTACGAAAGTCCTGCGTGACAAAGAATTTATGAGCATTTTTGGAATTTGGTCTTTCTTTAGTTTCTTTTGAATTCCCCTTGCTGGTTTCATACTCAAGCTTATTGAGAATATATGGGTATGTCATCATGTCATCTTTATACTTTTAAAGAAAAAAATATTTAAAAAAATAATGCATTAAAACTGTAAAATTCTAGTTAAAACCAGTTGAAGTACAATCAAACTAGTAAGACGTGACTCCTTGTGTGAAGTTCATTGGCATTTCATTCACGCCATTTTGCACGAAATACACGTTTTTGGAATCATATTCTAAGAAAAATCAGTGAAAATGTCTGGAGAAGAGACCTCTGCAGATCGCAATGTTGAAATATGGAAAATTAAGAAACTAATCAAAAGTTTGGAATTGGCAAGGGGGTAAGTAGCTATTTAATGATGTGGCATTACAAAACATATTGGTTGTATTTGTACAGCTCTATTTAAGCCAAAACTAAAATGAAAATCAACTTAATATGGCATTATTAACTTTGATAAAACAATAATTGGTAGTATAAATGTTCCTACAATCACAAGGCTTAAAGATTAGTAGCTTTTGGTCTTATTCTTAAAATTGTTAAAAGATAAATAATTTTACCAACTAAATTACTAAAATTACCATTAAAAATAATTTTCTAAACTGAACGGTGGCGGCGCCAGCTTTATTTTAAGTTGGGCAATATCGGAAAGTGAAATTTAGAGGGTGGGCAGAAAAATATGCAGTGCAATATTGTTATTATATGAATACAGGCCATTTTAAAATTCAGTACAAATATTTTAGAAGCTCATTTTTTAAGGCATACTATGCAATCTTGAAACTTAATTACACAATACCACTTTTACCATACCAAACTGCATACTCTGTGCTGATACATTCTTTCCTAAAATACATAATTTTATGAAAAAGGCAGTAAATAATAATAATAATAATATATTACCAAAATTTTACAAGTTATACATGTGTTTATTATTCTACACTATTAAAAATATTCTAAGTTATTGTTTGAGTACCTAGATGTATTGAAGCATCTGTATGTACTCATGAGTAATAGTTAGCTTATATTGCCAATATATACATATAATACTTATAATCTATAGTTATCACAAGGGTATCACAACCCGACAAAAAAAAAAGAAAAACAAATAAAACGTAATACCAGTCACTACACTACAACAGAGGATAGCCAACAGATAGGTCCTACCACAATCTGCAAAAAGTATCAAGATTTTCATAGATATATTTCTTACTTAACTTATTAAATCGTTTTTTATTTTTATTTCCTTTAATTGTTTTGGTAGTAGATTATAAAATTTGGGTGCTAAGTAGTCTATGAATTTTAAGTTAATGGTTCTATTACTCACTGGCAATGTTAAATTATTATTTGTATTTTGTCTAGTTAAATGGGTGTGCGTAATGTGATTCTGTATTGTTTTTCTTGAGTTTATAAAAGCACATACGGAGTGTATATAAAGAAGTTTTAAATTGCCAACTTCTGCACTATAGAGTAGATTTGTGGAATAAAGTCTATTTTTTTATATGCAACTTTCAAGATGTAATTTTGTATAGTGCCTAGTGGCTGTATATTTTTCTGGTAGGCTCCACCCCAAATAATTATACCGTATCTAATTAAGGATTCCACCAAAGCTTTGTACACTTGAATAATTAGTTTTCTATCAAGAAATTCTCGCAGAATATAGAATTTATGTATAAGTTTACGTATTCTTGTCGTTAGATATACAATGTGTTCAGTCCATTTGAGGTGTTGATCCACTATAATACCCAGGTATTTAGTTGTTTTTACCGAGCAGATTTTAGAATTTAGGTCATTGTCTATTATGAGTTCATCAAATGTGGGTCTATTTGAATTTGTTATAGAAAATGCGATATAGTTTGTCTTTTTTATATTAAGGGAAAGTTTAAATGTATCTAACCAATTTTTTACCGCTTGAAAGCCATTTATAGCTTTAATTTTTACATTATCCCAACTTGTATCTGCAAAAACAAGAGCTGTATCATATGCGTATGATATTATTTTGCCTTTAATTTTTAGGGAAAGCAATGAGTTAATGTAAGTTATGAACAGTATTGGACCAAGTATGGTCCCTAGTCAATTTATGTTATAAATAAAACTTTACTTTTAGGCTTTAACTTTATGTTAAGTTATGTTAGTATTAATTAAACACCTTTTATCAGCGAAGAGTTGCAAGGAATAATAACCTAAATTCACCACTTTATAGAATGTGCGCTGGTTATAATGAAATCCAGGCTCATTGCAATATCTTCTCTGTAAGTCTTAACTCGTTTAGAACTATTCTTGGCCGGGTTCTGGAAAATTAGTTTGGAAATTCACTTTATTTTACTGTTTACTGTCTTTTGTATTGGCAACTTGTAAATTTTTTTGTTATTTGATTGTATGGTTTTTATTGTATTATCTTATTATGTATAAAAATTGTACCTGCTCTGTAATTGGATTCTCTGTTGAGCAGGTTTTTTTTTGTTAATTTATAAATGTAGAGTTTGTGAATTTATGAATAAATGAAGTATATCTAAAAAGTACCCTAATTTTTCTCCACTTCGACGACAATTTGCATTTTTTGCATATTATTTCAATTAATTTATAGATTATACATTCCTGAAACTAGATAAGTTTTTTTTATTAATTTTAAATAATCCAGTCCAGAGATGTGGTCACTAAAAACATCTTTTTTAGTCGAGCACACGGATATTGGCTACAGAGGCTTTCAAAATATTTTTTCTGACAAATTAAATATGTCAAGATGTCGTTAAAAGTATACAGAATATACAGTGTGTCCCAGGATAGGTGTTACAAGAGGACAACTGGACCAAAAATTATTGAATTTTGAAATGTTCTTTTGGAAAAACTGGTCGCATGGTTTTAAACTAATAAAAACAAAATTTTAGTCCGATTGGCGATATACAGGGTGAGTTATAACTAAAAATGTGAAAAAAGGCCAAGAGTAAACTACGCTTATTATTAAAAATAGTACAAAATTGTATAAGTAAATGTTGTAGAGAATTAAATTTCATGTCAAAATAAATAGTTAAAGAATTTAAGTAAAAAAAAATTTTTGTCAATTTTTAACATTATTCAATAACTAACAGTTTTTAAAATACTTGGCTTAAGGCAGCAAATTTTTTTTTTTTTATTTTGCTTACACATTATTAAAGTTTTAATGCATAATGTAAAAAATTGACAATTAAATTTTTTTCCACTCTCTCCCTTTAACTTCAAATTTTGACATAAAATTAAATTCTCGACATCCATTACTTATACAATTTTGTTCTATTTTGAAAAACAAAAGTTGGTAGGTCCTGGGCATTTTTTATATTTTTAGTTATAACTCGCCCTGTATAATACCAATTGAAGTAAAATTTTGTATTTATTAGTTTTGGACCGTGCAACCAGTTTTCCCAAAATTTCGTTTTATAATTTCAAAATTTTTGGTCTTTTTGTCCTCTTGTAACACCTTTCCTGGGACACACTGTACGTACGGGATTTTTATTTATATTTTGCCATCCACTTTTAACTATAACCAAAAAGAATAGAAAAACCCGTCTTGTATAAAAGTTTTATACTTTTTCATATGTTATCTTACAGGCATAAAAAATATGCGGATCCGTTTCTAATGAAGTTTCAGTGACTTCTGGTGTACCACAAGGGTCACACATTGGTCCGGTCCTTTTTCTGTTGTTTATAAACGATGTTTTGTCTTGTTTTAAGGCCTCCAAATGCCTCTTATATGCAGATGATTTAAAATTTTATTCCATAGTTTCTCCGGATTTTAATGACCTGCAATCTGATCTTAATAGGCTAGTGAATTGGTGTAAAAATAACCATCTAAAACTTAATGTCAATAAATGTAAAGTGCTTCGTTTCTATAAATGTAATAATCCGTTAAACAAGAGGTATCAAATTGAATCATCCGATTTGGAAGTAGTCTCGTCTTATAGTGATCTTGGTGTCATCTTCGACAGCAATCTAACATTCAATCCGCATATAGACAATATTATTAGTAAAAGCTTTAGAATGCTCGGTTTTTAAAAGAAATACCAGACACATTTACGACACCAAAGCACTTATGGTACTCTACAACAGTCTGGTCCGTAGTATTTTGGAATGCTGCCCAGTCATATGGAATCCACATTATCAATGCCATGTCAACAGGATTGAAAGGGTTCAAAATAAGTTTGCAAAATATGTTTTATACAAAATGCGATTTCCTTATCAAAATATACCCTATGACACAAGACTTCTTCTGTGCGGCATGCAGAGTTTGGAGACTAGGCGAAGGAAAGCACTACTTATCTTTCTGCATAAGTTAATAACTGGGAAAATCAACTGTAAACCCTATTAGAGCTGGTACTCTTTCTGGTTCCTGCTAGACAAACTAGACAAATGCAGTTATTTTTCGAAATGATGCATCAAACCAATTATGGACAGAGGGCTTTTGTAGATGTAATGCTGCGGAATTATAATCGATATTTCTCGGAGTGTGATATATTTAATGTGAGTGTGTCAGTCATAAAAAGACTTATAGTACAATAACTAGTCAATCAGATTTTTTTATATTCTTATACATATTTATTTGTCATATTGTTTGTATATAATTTATTTTGTTGTTTTTTTCTCTATATCTTTATGTATGTAATATTTTATGATTATGCTATATAATTTGTTGTTGCCTTAAGAATACCATTTAGAAAGTTTATTTTTGTAGAGTATTTATATGAATAAATAAATAAATAAATAAATAAAAAAAAGATACAAATGAACATCAAAAGCTCAAGAAAAAAGCCTTTTAAAAATTTTTTTAATGGTGACAATATACAGGGTGTTCCATTAAAAAAAAAAGTTGAATGTCTATGAAATTTTATATACTATTATTCTTGGAAAAGTGGGTGGCAAAATATAAATGAAAACCCAGTACAAAATTTTAAATTAATAAATTACAGGGCTTTTCAGAAAAAAAATCGATCTTCCAACTAGATATAACCCCTTAAATCCAAACATTATTTTCCACACTATTGAATTTTAATTAACTTAGAAATATACAGGGTGTAATTTAATTGATCGCTAAAAATACGGGTTATGATTTCTTAGCTTATTTTAGTTCATAAAAACATGTCCTAAACCTCTTAACTTTTGAGATACAGAGTGTTAAAATTTCAAAAAAAAATCTATTTTTGTAATTATCCTAACTATTCTTTACCCAATTGTGTTTTAATATGGTAATAATATTATTGACATTAAGGGGGTAATTTATTACCAACTTAATTACATTTAATAGGTCCAGTGGCGTCTTGAATGGCAACTGAAGTAATATTTTCCACAAAAACGGTACGCCACTGATTGTGTAAATGTGTGTAAAATTTTTGTGCTTTCTTTAGATTGAGCAAATAAAAATACTACTTTTATGTCTTTTATTTGTTTTCATTTAAGAGAAAAAAATAAAATTCACCTAATTGCATATTTTTAGACCATAAAAGAAGCATTGCAAGATCTTTTCTTTTAAAAATTAAGTTTTATAATTTTTAATTAGGAATTATATTAAAAAATATATATACTTATTTAAATTAGGTTTATAAGCAGTATAACAGTTTTTACTAAAATAAGTGTTTTTGAAATTTCTTGGTTTTTGAAAATGTCTCAGTATCTCAAAAGTTAAGACGTTTAGGACATATGTTTATAAATAAGCTTAGAAATCATCCCTGTATTTTTTGCCATCAATTAAATTACACCCTGTATTGTTAAAATAGCGTTTCAATGTAAAACCAATTAGTAGCTCATTGTAACAAGTGCTGATAATTATTTTTCAGCATAATTAATTAATAATAGAAAAAGATACAGCTCAAAATTTATAACCTGGATTATTAAACTTTGACTTTAAAAACCTGGAAAAGTCATGGTATTTTGCGACTATTTAAAAGTCCAAATCCTTAAAATGTAAGGTCCTATTTTGCCTGTAACGTTTATCTTCAATGGGGATTATTTTTTGAGACTTAAAACCATAAAAAAACGTTTGAGTGCTTACTTCTTTCCAATGCTTTTGCAGACTGATAAAGGTTGTTTTTTTTTCAGAAATGGTACAAGTATGATTTCTCTTATAATACCTCCTAAAGATCAAATTTCAAGAGTCAGTAAGATGTTGGCCGATGAATTTGGGACAGCGTCGAACATCAAATCTCGCGTTAACAGATTATCTGTATTGGGTGCGATTACATCTGTCCAGCATCGATTGAAGTTGTATACAAAAGGTTTGTATTATACATAATTAATATACAGTGTGGGCCAAATTAAACTTGCACACTTTTTAACTAATAATAACTTTTTATCTGTTGCGCCCATCTTTTTTATTTTTAATGGGCTAACAGGTAGATATATTTTCTGCTAGGTTTGATCAAATTGATTTAAACAGGACTGAATTTACGGGGCTTTTTCCAAAATGATGCATTAAACTTCGTTGCCAAAAAAATATAATTTTATCTACAATTAGGCTAATACGTTTATTTTTAATTGATTTAGCGTTAGCTTTGGTCAGCATCCAGCTCAGTAACCATGGTAACCTCACATTTTTGATTTTCAAAGGACACTAAAAAAAGTTCTTTTATAAATTGAGAGAAATGCATGCTTTTGGGGCACATTGTTTTTCAAAAATAATTATAGTTCCTAAATTCTTAAATTGTTGACCGATTCACTTTTACTGAATTATTTTCCATAGTTTATCTACAAGAAAAACGTATTAGCTTAAAGCCGGCTGTCCATGAGAGCCGTTTTCCGCCCGCGTATTAAGAGGATGCGGTAGCACGTTAAATTAGCTAAAACACGATTCGCTGCCGTTTTTTAAATATTTGTTTTGAGAAAAAGTTGTACATAGAAAAGTTTCTTAAAATGATCCAAAGATTATCGGAAAGTTAATTGATTTTTGGTAATGGTAAATCTTTCTAAGATGGTAAGTTTTAGCACCAGAAATGATGCCTGTCTGGATAACCTATTCACTAATGTAAATGAAGGCCTGATACGTACTGAAAAACTGCTTCTTAATCACCTCTCTGACCATGATGCTATAAAATGTACTTTTGATATCCCATCAAAAACTCTAATAAAACTCGGATTAGTTATAGACCAATAACCCAGCTCGGTCTATACAATTTTTATAATAGCATAGAAAAAGAAACATGGAACTTTATCGCAGACGACTCCCTCGATATTAATGGTAAGTTTTCCAAATTGAATGATGTAATTATATCATCTATGGAGAGATCTTTCCCATTGAAGACAAAGCTAGTAGATAAAAACAATAATAAAAAAGCAATAATGTAAATTGGTTCAATGATACCCTGAAGGTTATGCGGGACAAATTGCACTTTTGCACTGCTCTCAACAAAGCTAATCCTACATTGATGCCAAAAAACACAGTTACTCAATTTAAAATGAAATATCGCCTTGAAATACGTAAAGCCAAAAAATCCGCACATGACAACTTTATAAATCATTCAAAAATAAACAGACTGCTATGTGGCAGATAATTAACAAAAATAATACAAAAAATGCACAAACATCAAAAACTCTTAATGCAGAGGACATAAACAATTACTTCTGCTCCATAGCTGAGGAAGTGATCTCAGGTATGTCAAATTTCAATGGGGATTTTAAGGATTACCTCATTAAAGCAAATAAATGTCCTGAACTAAAATTCAGACATATAACATTTAACGAAACACGTAGCTTACTAACAAACTTAAAAAATAGCAAAAGCAAGGATATCTTTGGGATTAACACAAAAATTGTAAAAACAATAAAGCATTTGTTGGTTAGCCCTTTGGCAAGACTTATCAATAAAGCCATATCGCTGGAGATTTTTCCTGATGTGTTTAAGATAGCTAAGGTTATACCCGTATTTAAAAACAAAGGATCTGCTGAAAATTGCACTAACTACAGACCAATCTCACTGTTGCCTATACTTTCAAAAGTCTTTGAATCTGCACTCAAGAGCCAATTGAACGATCATTTTGAAAAAATAATTTATTCTTTCAAAAACAGTTTGGCTTCCGAAATAAAAAATCAACCACTCTTGCCATAAACTGTTTTGTAAATCTTATTCAGGAGAGCCTTGAGGATGGTTTGGACATTTTTGCATCCTGTCTTGACCTTACAAAGGCTTTTGATTGTGTGCAACATGATATCCTTATTCAAAAACTATCCTATTATAATATCGCCAACAGTTCCTGTAGTCTCTTAAAGTCCTATTTGTCAGATCGGTATCAATGTGTGTCTTGCAATTATGAAACTTCAAATCTAAAACAAATTAAATATGGCGTCCCACAGGGCTCTGTCCTTGGGCCCGTTCTATTCCTCATATTTCTAAATGACCTGCCAAATTTTCAGGAGTTCATTGAGCTAATTCTATTTGCTGATGACACTAGCACCTTAAAAAGCTACCACCCATCTAAACTTCAGGATTCTAATATCATGGATACACAAAAAACATTGAAAAGTGGTTCCTAGCTAATAAACTTTGTCTTAACTTAACTAAAACACAAAATATAAATTTTACCCTAAGACAGGGCCCAAACCAACTACCAATTGATACTTGTAATGAAGTCAATTTCCTCGGAGTTACACTGGACTCAGGACTGACATGGGAGGCACACTTAAACAACCTATGTGGGAAGTTATCGAAGTCTATTTATTTGATAAGAACACTATCCAGCTGTGTGTCACTAGACACCTTACTATGTGCCTACCATGCCAGTTTTGGGTCTAGGCTCTCCTATGCTCTACTATGCTGGGGGCATTCTGCACATGCAAAGAAGGCATTTGCCTTACAAAGAAGATGCATCCGAATTATCTTGGATGTTGGTTACCGGGATGACTGTAGGAATCACTTTACGTCCCTGGGAATACTTACACTTCCGTGCCTTTATATCTTGCATTGCCTTGTTTTTATAAAACAAAACTATCACCTTTATTCAAGTCACCATCAAGTACATAATTATAACACTCGAAATAACCGTAACATAGTGCATGAATATCATAGACTTGTAAGGTCCAGAAGCGGCACGAACTACTACGGTATTACCCTCTTTAATGCTCTTCCCATCAACATTAGAAACTTAAATGAACATGCCTTCAAACGAATAATTAAAGCGTACCTACTGAAACACGCTTTTTACTCCATTGAAGAGTTTCTCAGCAGCAACTTTGTTCCTGGTACCTAATCTTCTATTGTATGTTATTTATATATAATTTTTATTTTTTTTACTAATGTATGTTAAGTGTGATGTAGAGATGTTAAAGAACATCTTAATGATTGTTTTTTTTCTTCTTTTTAATTGTAAATGTTGATTGTAGGAATATTTTAAAGTATGTGTTTGTTCGTTCACTGCTTGAAATTTATTAGTATAGTTTAGTTTCAAAATTATTGTATTTTAATATGAATGTTTTATATCTATTGACGTGTAAAAATACTTTGTGTATATTGTTACCAATAAATTTTGATTGATTGATTGATTGATTGAATAATTAATACATTAAATTTCCCAAAATTACAAAACCGTAAAAATAACCAATTTTCCGATAATCTTTGGATCATTTTAAGAAACTTTTCAATATACAACTTTTTCTCAAACAAATATTTAAAAAACGGCAGCGAATCGCGTTTTAGCTCATTTAACGTGCTACGGCATCCCCTTAAAATATGCTCAGAAAATCCGCTGACACGTCCATTGTAGCGGAAAATATTAAAGCGTTTTGGTATGAATATGGTGATTTTATGTTAAAATTTTCTTTGGTTGATACTACGGTTGTGAAGGTCACTAGATGTCAATCATCATCTGTCTGTGGGATGGTAAATGGATTGGATAATGGATAATAATAAACAATTTTAATTTTATTATGTAAAAACCCGCTTTTGTAATGCAAAGAAAACAAAGAAATCCTATTATTTTGGGCTTTTTGAAGTTGAGGTACTATTTTTATTGGCTATGAACTTTTCTTTGTAAAAATATGTTTCTAACTCAAAACCTGTGCCTCCTTTTTTGTCCTTTTGGTCGTATTGAAAGTAGGACAAATATCATTTTTTCGCCAAACATCATACTGAAGTAAATAATTAACCTAAGTGTAGTTAATGTCGTCCATAACACTTCTTTTATTTAAAATGGAACTTTAACGTCTTGTCTTATCTTCAAGCAACAACTCATCAAGCTCATCAATCAGTTCAAGGATATAGTTTCTGGCTATTAATTTGAAAAATCTGCACAATCTAGTGGAAAAAGTTAACTTCATCTCAACTTTTTGCGGATCCGCGTATAAAATGGCGGGAAAAGCATTTTAAATTTGCACTAACCAATCACAACGCTGAATTATCGGCGGAAAACCGCTTTCATGGACATCCGGCTTAATGGTAGCTAAATCAGATTTTTTGCGACGAGGTTAAATACTGTATTTTGGAAAAAGTCCCGTAAGTCCAGTCCTGTCGATATCTATTCGACCAAAATTGGCAAACCTAGGGAAAACATATCCACCTATTAGCCCTTTAAAAATAAAAAATATAGGCGCAACAGATAAAAAGTTATTATTAGTTAAAAAGTGTGCAAGTTTAATTTGGCCCATCCTGTACATAATGACGGAAATAGTAGCTAAATATGTATAGAAAATAAAAATATAAGAGTCAGTACCCATATCGCAAAATAAAAACCAATAGCGCAGTGATTTTGAAGCCAAAGGATGTGGAACATACAGTGCCAATAACCAGTTTTTTTATTATTTTATTTTTATAGTACCTCCAAATGGGCTAGTAATTTACTGTGGTACTATAGTAACAGATGAAGGAAAAAGAAAAGAAAGTTAACATTGATTTTGAACCATTTAAACCCATAAATACATCACTGTACTTGTGTGATAACAAGTTTCATACTGAAGCACTAACAGCTCTTCTGGCTGACGACAACAAATTTGGATTCATCGTTATGGATGGTAATGGAGCACTTTTGGTACTTTGCAAGGTAAGATTTTAATATTTTGTTGTATTTTCTTGTAATTTATGTTGTGTCTAATAATTTACTTTAAATTTAGACTACCATGTATCATAGTAAGTATTTTATACCTAAATTATAGAAAAATTGTAAAATCCTGAAGTTTATTTTTTTTTCTTGGTTAATTAAATTCATAGATAACCTTCATTTAGATTTAGATTATCAGGTGATGGCCTGTGCGTTAAAGCGCTGGGTCGTTAGGCACACAATCGACGAAGACTTGGTTCAAATCCAAGCCAGACCAAAAATTTATACAGTCTGGACAGACATTTAGTGGTTAGACTAACAAAAGACGGCGCCCCTTAATTTCGCCCCTTCGGCGCTCGGTTCCAAACGCGAAAGCGAGGTGTTTTCGTTCCAGCAAGAGTATGAATTGATGTTGCATGTGTATCCGAAAAATTCGCAGCGAGCATTGTGGATTACGTGTACTACCTATTTTGCTGATTCATTTTTTCATATCTATTCAACTTTTTTGGTTTGTATTCGAAAATGATATTTTGGTAGCAACTGCATACCCCACTTGCAACAGTCTCGCGCCTCTCTAAGGGGGCGCTCTACAGGTTGGAAACCACTGGGCTAGAAGGATTTTTGGGGTTTTTACTCTCTCCCGCAATAAACAAATCGGGCGTCTACGAACATGCTTATTTAAAAGCCATGACAGAATTCAATACCGGCACACCGTGCTCTCCGTACACGGTCTTTAGCTACTGTACTTCGAATATGCTTTAAACGGGAAACCCAGACAAGGCGTTGATAAATTCTTCCCGATAATGCGGATAGTCTGTTCATCGCCTGCGCATCAACTCTCGGTGATGACTGGTACCCAAGCGCACAAACACATTTTTTCGTCCATAACAAGTATCTTTTGCTTCGCGCAGGTAATACCATTGGTAATCCATCCAGATCAGTTGAAATAGCAATACTGTATGTTTAAATTTTAGATTAATATACAGGGTATAATTTAATTGATGGCTGAAAATACAGGGTATAATTCCTTAGCTTATTTTAGGAGGGAAAAGTTCATATGGACATATGTCCTAAACGTCTTAACGTTTGAAATACAGGATGTTAAAATTTTCAAGAAAACCGAAAAATTTCGAAACCACTTATTTTAGTAAAAACTGTTATACTGAATGTTTGAAATGCTCAATTAATTTAAGAGAAAAGTGGACTGTATTTGGTTCGATAAGGTTTGTTTTCTGTATAAATTTAAGAAAAGGCTTTATAAATAATTAAAAGAATTAAGTAATATTTTAGCATCCAAAAGACAATATAAAATGCGGGCTGTTTATATCAGCCAAGAAAAATCACTAAATAAAAGCGGGACACTAAAATACTTACCACTGTTTGCGGGAAATTGCACTTAAAGAAAAGCGTGGGCTCGATATGCCCAAAAAGCGCGCAACCGTACGGTTCACGTGAAAAATATAGTCTCCGATACGAGCGCGTTCCAGGTCACGAAGTACCTTAGTGTCGATATTGATAACAAAAAAAATAACCCGAACAATAGGGAAAAGTACCATATTTATATGGTCCGTACTAGATGCTACAATTAAAATAAATGAACGGGGATTGAACACTGAATATAAACCTTATTTAAACAAGTATTTATTATTTGTGTTATATAATTGCTAATTAAAAATTATAAAACCTAATTTTTAAAAGAAAAGATCCCACAATGCTTCTTTTATGGTCTAAAACTATGCAATCTAGTGAATTTTATTTTTTTTTCTCTTAAATTAAACATGATACGGAAAAAAATAGGAGACATAAAAGAAGTATTTTTATTTGCTCAATCTAAAGAAAGCACAAAAATTTTACGCACATTTACATAGTCAGTGGCATACCTTTTTTTTTGTTGCAAATATTTCTTCAGTTGCCTCTCAAGACGCCACTGGACTTATTAAATGTAATTAAGTTAATGATAAATTACCCCCTTTATGTCATTAATAATACTGTATTTTCAGCCATCAATTAAATTACACCCTGTATTTTAAGTTATCCTGACAACTTCAAGGCCACTTTATTTTAAAAGAGTCACATGAAATGTTTTAATTTATTTACCTTTATTTTGTTAAAAACTGAAATACGGATTTATTACACTAGAAAATATTAAAAATATGTAGTATTTTGTGTTAAAAAGTTTAAAACTCAAATTTTGCGATTTATTAACATTAAGTAAATTTAGACCTATCATTTAAAAAATATTGTTAATATTCTTTTTGTTCCTGTCTGACAACAGTGTTGACAAATTATAAATAATAATAAATTATTTAAATTATAATTTATACCAGGTTCTATCAGATGTTTTTAACACGCTTTTATTAGCTTGGATTGTATGTATGTATGTATGTAACGGAATCTTAAGCTTAATTTTCATCAACTTCCAGCGATTTGATTTCTTTGAACCTTTGCACACGTATCAAGGACCCATGACAATGTAATAATCTGCAAACAGTATCCCGTTATGCTGATTAGGATCGCCAGGATAAATAAATTCCTTTATAGATTTTGCAAGTCGATCATACAGTCATTTATCTGGGCTCGCGATCGTTTGCGGCTGGACAAGCTTATGTTGCACTTAGTCGTGTGAGATCGTATGCGGATTGAAGAACTTGACTGCTTGCTCTAAGTTAACGGGAAAAACCCCATGCAACAGTGAAGCTCTAAATGAAATGATTAGATTACGAAATAGTTCGTGAAACTTTTCAATATCACATGTCCGCAGAAAACTAATTGATGAAAAATAAATAATAGTTTAAAAACTAAAAAACACGCTTTTATATGCAACCGAACTAAAATTAAAAATAATTTTTCATTACAAAGAGTTTGTATTACAGTAATAAAGGTCAAACAATGAATTATAATTATATACCTCAAAATAGAATTATAATAAAATTTAAGATAATAACAGAATAATTCACTTCAGAATAAAAGCGTGGGGTGCTTAATATATTAAATGTTATAATTATTTCATTTGTAAATATCTATGAGGGAAAAGTTATGAAAAAATAGTAAAATGCACCCCACGCTTTTTACTCTGAAGTGAATTATTCTGTTATTATCTTAAATTTTATTATAATTCTATTTTGAGGTATATAATTATGATTCATTGTTTGACCTTTTATTCCTGTAATACAAACTCTTTGTAATGAAAAATTATTTTCTAATTTTTAGTTCGGTTGCATATAAAAGCGTGTTTTTTTTTTTTTTGTTTTAAACTATTATTTATTTTGTTAATGAAATTCTACTAGTATTTTTTAAATTAAGTTTAAAATTGTTTATAAAATTTCCCAAAATGGTGTGATTAATATAATAATAATAGTAAAAAGGTATTAAATATTGTTAAAGAACTGATGTATTTGCCAATTCCAAGGAATATTTTGTTAACCTTTTTAGGGAATCTAAGTGAATAAATTGTTGGTCAAAGATTATTACTATGAATGGCGATGTGTGTTTAAGTATTTGTAATTTTATTGTTTGTTTTTTAAGGTAACACAAGGGAAGTTTTACACAAATTTACTGTCGATCTGCCAAAGAAGCACGGCAGAGGTGGTCAGTCAGCTTTACGTTTCGCCCGTTTGAGAATGGAAAAAAGGCATAATTATGTTAGGAAAGTGGCTGAAGTTGCGACTCAATTGTTTATTACGAATGATAAACCTAATATTGCCGGCTTAATTCTTGCTGGTAGTGCCGATTTCAAGACTGAACTTAGTCAATCTGACATGTTTGATCCTGTAAGTTTTATTTATTTAGTAGTTTATATTTTTATCTTTTTGTATTTATGTATTACAATATTACATAACATATTGTTATGGTTTTTGTTGTTTTTCGAAAGGTGGGTTCAACAATTCAAACACTTGACAACACTAAAACACTTTAATAAACTCCCTATGTACACTTCACTTTCTACAGTCTTAACTATATCAGTTATATATGTGGCTTACTCAAGGTATTGTATACCTAATTTAGCTATTCCATACAATTCCAGACACAATCATACTTCTATAGATTATTCTATTTAGTATCTCTACAAAATACTATAACCTAACTTATACACTACTGTTATCTAAGGGTGCTACTATGTAACAATTTATACTTGTCATTATAAGAGCATCGTAACAATATACAGGGTGATTCAAAATCGATCACGAAACTTAAGGGAGTGATTCTACTTGACAAAATAAGGGTAGAGCTTCATATAATTTTTTTTCAAAATGTCATTTGTTTTCGAGTTACAAGCCGTCAAAGTTCAATTTTTATTTTGGGTTTTTCGCCATATTGCATTTATTTTTTAACCTATCCAATTGATATTTGGCACACAAATCGAGCTTTGCAGATTTTAAAATTTTAAGACAAAAGTACTTTTTTAAATACCGCCAGAGGGCACTTTACCTAAAACTTAAAATTTATTGACATCATAACTTTTTATTTTGACAGATATCACAAAGCTGGGGGCGCCATTTTATAGACAATCAAAAACTTAAAAAATAAGGTACTCTTTATTAAAGTCGATAAACCTCGCCGTTTAGGCACTAATAGACATCAAAGTTTTCATCAATTTCAATCAAATTACCTACATACATACTAATATGGTACAGACGTCACTGGTATTTTTTTAATTTTACATAAAAGACGTCTTGTGCTGCTGTTAAGCAATGTCCCAATACCAATTAAATATCTAGAGCGGTTTTAAAATTATGATACATTTTTCATAGAATTTTAACACCCTATATACATAAAAGAAAGCATTTCCGGACATATGCTTATGGTGTCCAGTAACTCAACCGACAAACTTAACCAAACGATTCTACAATAAAAAATAGGAAAAACTTCATATAAACATATGTCCTAAACGTCTTAGCTTTTGAACTACGGTGTGTTAAGTATTTAAAAAAAACTTTTTTTTAATTTTTAACTAAGACGTTTAGGACATATATTTATATGAAATTTTTTTTCCTATTTTTTGTTGTAGAATCGTTTGGTTAAGTTTGTCGGTTGAGTTACAGGACACCATAAACATACGTCCGAAATGCTTTCTTATGTATATAGGCTATGAAAAAATGTATCATAATTTTAAAACCGCTCTAGATATTTGATTGGTATTGGGACATTGCTTAACAGCAGCACAAGACGTCTTTGTAAAATTAAAAAAAAAAAAAATACCAGTGACGTCTGTACCATATTTGTATGGACTATTTTTCATTAAAAAAATATGTTTTCTCCTAAAATACAAATTATTTTTATCTTCATTGAATTTAAAACAAATTTGATCTCACACCATTTTTTTCTTGAAAGAGGTTTTTTTTCCTTAGAATTTTAACACCCTGTATCTAAAAGAAGCGTTTCCTGGACATATGTTTATAAAGGAAACTAGGGCTAATTTTCGATTTTTCGATTTTCTATTCAAAGAAGAGCTATTCGTCTCATTAATGATCCTTCACTTACAGAAAGGCTTCCTTCTCTTGCCCATCATCGGGCTGTGGGGGATCTATCGCTTTTTATAGGTACTTCCATGGCTTCTGCTCTGAAGAATTGTCCAGTATAGTTCCTTCACTCACGGTTCCCAACAGAGAAACTCGTGGTTCCGCGCGTATGCATTCCTATACGGTCCAACTGGACAGGCCCCGAACTTCTCACTTTGTTCGTTCTTTTATCCCTAGAGTTTCTAGACTGTGGAACCTACTGCCCGCGGAGGTCTTTCCTTCCCAAATCTTCAAGTATTTAAGTCCTGTGTCAACAAACTCCCTCTTACCTCGCTTAAGACACCCACGGTACGTTAGTATTTAGGCTTTTAGCCTTCGTGGTTTGTCCAAAGATAAAAAAAAAAGAAGTAGAATATGCTCTTAAAATTTGATGCATGAATTTCAGAATACCCTGTATTATGTAATATTTCGTTTTACAACTATTTCACCATAAAGTAAAGTGGATCTGTTTAACAATTCATTTTTTACTTATTTTTGGTGTTTGCTACTCGGCATTTGCCAAATAATTAATGTATTATGATTTTGCTGTATAAGCCATTTAAGTTAATAACTACCTTGTGTTTTACAGAGATTGCAAGCTAAAATTATCAAATTAGTAGATGTTTCCTATGGTGGTGAAAATGGTTTTAACCAAGCAATAGAATTAGCAGCTGAATCATTGCAAAATGTTAAATTTATTCAGGAGAAGAAATTGATTGGAAGGTTTGTAATGTTATTTTTAAATTTAAAAATATCACATTTTCATGCTCTTTTTAATTAATAGTATGTATACAGGGTGGCCCACCATATTCGACACGGTCTGTAGCTGGATAACCATGGGGTTTTTAAAAAAGTAAATACTGAAACATATACAGGTCGGATAAGGCCACAGTATAAAATTATTTTACTCTATACAGGATGTCTCAAAAAGTGTGACGTATCAAAGTTATATTTTTTTAAATGGAACATCCCTATATTTTATGACGGTTTTAGATTCTACATAAAAAATAACTTTAAGTTTGTTAATAGTACCAAGTGTCTAATTTTATTCGTTTTTGTGATATTTGATTTTTTTTCAAAATGCAGGGGTGCAATTAAATTAATTTTATTTTAACAATATAAACTCCTTAAACTTTAAAATTTGTTACAAGATTAGGAAAAGTCTGCCTTATCATACGTAGGTCATATCGAGATCATAGATTATACAGGGTGATCAAAGAATAATTTCAATTTTTTAGAAAGTCAAATTGCAATATCTCTCTTATTTTAAATGGAACACCCTGTATTTTTTTACACCACATGATGACAAACCAAATGCTCTTTCAAATGGTGTATAGGTTGCCTATACCTATCTTTTATACTTTTTAAGTAAATTCCGTTTTAACATATTTTTATTCCAAATGTCTATTTAAATGTAAGTAGGCTGTGATATAGCTATGCCTATTTACTAAGCCGTTATTGCAAAATGTAAATTTGTTGGAAAAAAGCACAAAATTAAAAGATTTTGTATTATCTGCCACTATTTTTAAAATTCACAGAAAACAATTATTAGTTGCTTATAATGCTACTTCCCAAGCAACAATGTGGTAATGAAACAAAACTTGTGTTTTTAAACAATCCTAATAACGCCTCTGGTCAGTTATGACGGACATTCATGACCTATAACTCGTTTCTTCCATTAATCCATAATCCCTGTAAAATAAAATAATATTTTTTTATTTTAACTTTAAAGGTCAATTCAATAACTTTTTAAGGAAGCGCGATAGAACTTTTTTTAATATGAAGTGCTAACATTATTTTGGCTCACTCTATCATCCCTATCATTTAGGACCTCACCTTTTCGGACACCCTGTATGAGGAGGAGGAAGGAATCATAAAATATTTATTTTGACAGAGTACCAACTGCACAGATTCAGTTATGTATGTATAAAACACATATATAAATTTCATAAAATAAAAACTACAAAATTCATGCAATGCTATCACAACATTAAAAAACTATACCTTGACGTCATATTGTTAGTCGCAGGACAGCTTAATTACTGTTTCAAATCATAAAAATATGGAAAAAAATTGTAAAATATAAAAATAATTACCATTATAATCAAAATATGTATATGCTCAACCACTATGTCTGCCTCTAACAGAATTAACTGGGCAAACACACGATCAGTCAAGCCTTCGAGCATATCTGAACTGAAAGGGAGCTCACGAGTAGGTGCGATCGTGATAGCGAGTTACATGCAAAATGATGGTATCATCAGTCTTACTCTGCAAACTTGCTTTCAAGCCTACCCTCAGATAGGCCCGAACGCATGCCTCACTAGGGTGTCCGTTATTTCCCAAATAATTTTTTTAGGGATTGTCCCCTAAACTATTAGTTTATTGCTTAAAAAAATATTTCCGTTTCAAAAATGCTCTTAACTCTGATTTACATCGTGTCGAAATCATGTTGCTTTTCCCATTTAAATAACATGGGATTTTTGGACTTTTTTCTAGAGCGTTACATTTCCCATCAAAATATGCGATGAGTAGATTTTTCATATATTTTTGTCTGAGAAAAAAAAGAAATGTCCAAAAATCCCATGTAATTTAAATGGGAAAAGCAACAGGATTTCGGCACAGTTTAAATCAGGAATAAAGATCATTTTTACATTGGATTTTTTTAAGGTTATAAACTAAAAGTTTAGGGGGCAATCGCTAAAAAAAAATCGATTTGGGAAATATTGCACTCCCTGATGCCTCACCGTGTGTATTTTTATAATTACAGTGATTTTACTCATCCATTTTGATTTGAAACAGTATTAGACCAAATGACGAGCCTTAATAATCGTCTAGGTCTACATCGTCCAGCGGTTCATCTGCCTGCAGAGACTGAAAATCCACCTTGTACCGTAGAATGCCTAAGGTGTTCCATAAGCAGCGTAAAATAAGAAAGTCATCGTGGTTAGTGATGAGTTGGTTTATATTATGTTTAAAGCAAAGCACGACGAAATTATAAAGGTAATTAATTAAACAAATTACAATAAAAATTATATATTAATTGCAAAGTTATCACAACTGAAACTGTGTAACATAAAGGAATTGAATTAGGAATATGAATTTACAAGCATTGATTAACTGTTAATATTACATCAAGCAATAAAATATTGTGGCACCCAAAATATAGTAAAGCTTAAAAAATGCTTCAAAAATACAAACCGGACAAACAAAATTTTGATCAAATTGAGTCTTAAGTAGCTTTTTGTTTTTTTTACAGATTTTAATTATCTTTTGGTCCAGTTGTAGTTCCTTTCATCAAGATTGTTATTTATTATTGGAATTGTAAAAAGTTTTATAGAATTAGATATTATACAGGGGAGAGCCAAATGTTGTATTTTGCCCAAATTTTCGAATACCCAGTGGATTAATTTAACGTCATTGCAATGGATTTGAAGCCCCATCTTTTCTTAACAATTTCCTTTTTAATTTATATCAGTACCTCTATTCTAAAAGAAATACAAATTTTTAAATAAGACTATGAAATTTGTGTATTGGGTGTCACGTTATAATTTGACATCTCTCTTTAATTTTTATTTTTGATGATAAAAAAACAAATAAAAATATTGGTTTGTTAAGTTGGTTTCATAGTTTCCAAATCAATATTCAGATTTATGGTATCTCTTAAGATATACAGGGTACGACAAAAAGCAAAACTTTAAACAAAAACACCCTGTATACTAGATCACCACTAAAAAGATCTTTTTAAAGACCTTTAAAAAATACTACATTCGTTATAGTTATCTTTATTAGTTTTAAAAATATGACTATCAAATCTTAAGCCGGCTCCAGACGACATGCCAAGGCTTGGCAAATGTCCGCTCGCTCAAACGTTTCCGCATCGTTGAGTATGCAAAACATAGGCAAAGCAAAGCTAACGTTGGGATGCGGGAACGTTTGAACGAACGAACATGTGCCAAGCCTTGGCGCATGTCGTCTGTAGCCAGCGTTAAGTTTTCCCAATATGTTCGCAATATAGCGTATATTACGACTATCATAATTAAGTTGCATCGTTTTCTTTAAAAATTTGCATTTTCTTTTAGAATAGAGATACTGATAAAAATTTAAAAAAAAGGAGATGTTAAGAAAAGTATTGTATAAACAGTTTTACGGATAATCTTGCAACAAGATGCCTAGACTTTTGTCTACAGACTTATCCAATCCGCGGTACAACTTATTGAATGATAACACCACAGATTTTCTACAACCAAGTTCTACAACCTGGCGTACAATCAGTAGTATAGTCTGTGGGCCACCAACCATGTAAATAATCAAATTTCACCTAATATAAAAAGTAATTTGCTTAAAATTGAGATTAGTGCATAATTTTCCTATTTATCTTTTTAATATACGGAGTGTCCGGAAAGATAAAGTCAAAAATAATAGGGGTGATAAAATGAGCCAAAATAATGTTGTACTTCATATAAAAAAGTTCTATTGTGCTTTGTTGGGCCTCTGGCACGATAAAAGAGATTTGAAACTTTTCGCTCGGCGCTTACGCTCTTTTATCGTGACCGAGACCTTAGGAAGATATTATACCTTTAAAATTGATATAAAAAAACTTATTTCAAATATAATTTTGTATCAGTTAAATATCCAAATATACTCATACTAACGCTTCTTTTCATAGGTAAACGGCTATTCAGTACGTCGAAATTATACAGGGTGTGACATTTTTATTAAATTTAATGTATGTATGTTTAACACAGGTGACAAATTTGATTTTTTGCTTTGACCGTTTAATTTCTTCATCGTTTTTGTACAAAAAGGTACCTTATTTGAAAGGATATCTTGGACTGTTCTTTATAAAATCACCCTGTAAGTCCAGACATACTAGCATTTTCGATGTAATAAAAATATCCATTTTTTTAGATTGAGAAAATTAAAATATGGTAAAATTAAAAAAAAAACATTCTGTACTATAGAGTTTAAGAGGCTCACAAACACTATTTTTAATAGTTTTACCACATTATAATGATTTTGTCAAAAGAATTGAATTTTTAATGCATACAAAATGCGTTGTCTGAATTTAAAATGCGATTTTATGAAAAACGGTCCAAGATATTGATTTAAATAAGGTATAATTTTTTTGTAGAAAATAGATAAAGAAATCAATTGGTTAAAGCAAAACGTCAAATTTGTCACCTGTGTCAAAACTGCATACATAAAATGAAAAAAATTGTCTCACCCTGTATAATCCCTACTTACTGAATATCTATGGAAAGAAGCATTAGTAAAGGGATATTTAGTCGCCCAAATATCATTGGTACTGTGGCAACAGTTTCAAAGTTATACCTAATTAAAATAAGTTTTTTTAAATTCTAAGTTTAAAGATCAATACCATCCTAACCAAGCGCGATAAAACTTTTTTATATGAAGTACTAACATTATTTTGGTTTACTCTATCACCCCTATCATTTTTGACCACCTCATCTCTTCGGACACCCGGTATTTTATGGTCGTCGATAAAAATTAATTTTTGCAACAAAATATGATGCAAATTAATATATAATACCAATGCTCTGTACTATAATTAAAATGTAATATACCTACCTTGGGACACAAAAAAAAATTATTAACAATAATTTAAAAAAAGTATAAACACACTAACCTCCAATTCCACCAAACCCTCGTTACAAATTGGGACCCTTCTTGAGATTTATCAGTAATAATTTCTAGAGTTGCACCGAAGTTTTTGTAGTTGTTCGCCAACCATTCCAAGAGCGGCTGACATTCTACTAATTCCAATTCGACTCCACTCTGAAAAATAAATCATTTAAACTTATGAACACTTACAATTTAAACCAACTAAGTTTAAAGAATAAGTAGGTATACTAGCTTTGTTCGCGGGTTTGATTCTGAACCGGTTCTGGGACTATTCGCATGCGCAGTGAAAAAGCATCGTTCGCGGTTAGTAAAATCCTGAATTTTTAGTAACAGTTCTGTGTTTGCGGGTTACAATGGAATCAGTTCGTTACCAGTGGGATATTTGTTGGAACTAAAACTTCAGTTCGGAATTTCATGCGCATTGTCGACATGGTCAGCTGTTTTCTGTTTTTGTGGTACAGAAATAAACCGTATTACAGTTTATTTGTTTCTGCCACTTTTTATGTGGATAAATATATACCTGTTGAATATTTTTTTATATTTTTGTGATTCTGAGCGTATATAAACAAAGGACTTAATTGTATTCCGTATAAATGTATGTATGCAATAAAATAAATAAAGATTTAATTAAAAAATATAGACAATATTAGAAGATTCTACCATTTCTTGTAGTTTAAATTTTATCTTTAGTTAAATACACATACTTATGTTAAAAACGAGAGGAGGCAGGGAATCCACGTCTTCCGCCGAGAGACCTCGAGTGGCTTTCGACAGTATAACAATTTACCTTTTTGTTTGAATTTAATATTTTTATTGTGTAGTATCCAATTTAACCATAAAAAATCCTAACCAAAAGGCTAGGTTAGAATACATCCTCAGTTGTATAGAAAATCGTTCGCGGTAAATAAAAATTCCGAACTAAAAAATAACTAGACATGCGCTTTAAAACAATTCTAAACCAGTTCGGTTCTGGTTCAGAATCGGTTCATTACTAGACCCGCGAACAAAGCTACTATTAATACTATCTGAAACACTTGTTTTATTACAAACATAAAAATATGTAAGTATACAGTGTGGTCCATTATGTGTGCAGCAAATGGAAAACTTTTTTATTCACAATTTGCCAGGAAATTTTATTTTTACTAGCCGATCCATGTCTACTTCGTTGGGCTTTAATTATTTTTGTCTCTGAATTTTTTGTTCAATCATAATAAAGTATAGCCTATACCACTCCTGAATAGTGTTGCTTTCTGACTGTGAAAGAATTTTCATAATCGGTTCAGTATTTCCGAAGATTAGCCCTTACAAACAAACAAACAAAATTACAAACTTTACCTCTTTATAATATCACAGTGTGGGCCAAATGAAACTTGTACACTTTTTAACTAATGATAACTTTTTATCTGTTGCGCCTATCTTTTCATTTTTACAGGGCTAATAAGTAGATATGTTACAGTTTTTAGTTTTTTTTACCTAATCTGTATATGGAAAAGTTAGAAGGAAACTAACTTTTTGATATTTATGCCCGAATGAATATACAGGCGCTCCAGTAGAAGTTTAGTTTGAGAATGTTTTTAAACTTTCTTATAGCAATTGAATTAAACATTGTATCAACAACTTACCTCTTTATCAGTAAAGTGACTTTTATCCTTTTCCTGCTCAGGGGTTAGGTGTAATACTGTTTCTGTTCCTGTTGTGTGATTCTTTAAAACATATCTTTGAATATCGAGATTTTCCCAACAGATTAATGTTTCTACTGAGCCCAGCTCCAGACCTCTCAATGTGTCTTCAACTCCAGAAACAGTATTTGCCTGTGTCCTGACTAATTTCGTCAAAATATCTGCAAACACGATACAGAACAGAATTTAATTTTGGAAAAAATAAATAAACTCCTATATTCAAAACGATTTTGATGAAATTTCCTACATTTAATTTTAGAAAATCCAGTTTATCTCACTGTTGTAGTAAGAATTGAAGTGGAAATGTAAAAATAGAGATTGTAGAAGTTGAAACTAAGTCCTTCAGATTTGGATGCACATATTTCCAAAATAATATATGTCGGGTTAGTTAAATCATTTTTTAATAAAGCGAATA
Source organism: Listronotus bonariensis (assembly GCA_014170235.1). NCBI lineage: Eukaryota > Metazoa > Arthropoda > Insecta > Coleoptera > Curculionidae > Listronotus > Listronotus bonariensis. The sequence goes on from JACEGR010006972.1 coordinate 31,531, forward strand.
AAAAAAAAGATTTAACTAACCAGAACTAACCATATCCACCCCAATGTAACAGTTTTATTTACTACTTATTTCACGAATTAAGCACAATTTTGCCGAATACAAGAAATCGGCAATTACACAAAATATTTGGCGCTACATACAGGATGGCCCACCATATTCCGACACGGTCTGTGGCTGGATAACCATGGGTTTTTAAAAAAGTAAATACTGGTACAGATACAGGTCGAATAAGACCACAGTATAAAATTATTTTAGTCTATACAGGGTGTCTCAAAAAAGTGTGACGTATCAAAGTTATATTTTTTTAAATGGAACACCCTATATTTTTATGACGGTTTTAGATTCTACTTTAAAAAATAACTTAAGTTTGTTTATACTACTAAGTGTCTAATTTTATTCGTTATTGTGATATTTGATTTTTTATTTTTTTTTTAAAGAAATTTTAATGATTTTAAATAAAAACCCTTCTTCTACAACAACAATATGATATAATACTGGTAGGATGTGAAAAAAATGGTTTACTTTAGTCTAGAGTTAATCCTGAAAAATATTCCAGGAGAAACCATCTGATAACCTTAATAGTTGCTTTAAAAAATTTGACACAGTGATTATGGATAATGGAAGAAACGAGTTATAGGTCACAGAATGTCGTCATAACTGACCAGAGGCGTTATTAGGATTGTTTAAAAACACAAGTTTTATCATTACATTCAGCTAAATAGTGTTATTGGAAGTAGCATTATAAGCAACTAATGATTGTTTTCTGTGAATTTTAAAAATAGTGGCAGATAATACAAAATCTTTTAATTTTGTGCTTTTTTCCAACAAATTTACATTGTGCAATAACATGCTTAGTAAATAGGCATAGCTATATCACAGCCTACTTACATTTAAATAGACATTTGGAATAAAAATATGTTAAAACGGAATTTACTTAAAAAGTATAAAGATAGGTATAGGCAACCTATACACCATTTGAAAGAGCATTTGGTTTGTCATCATGTGGTGTAAAAAATACAGGGTGTTCCATTTAAAATAAGAGAGATATTGCAATTTGACTTTCTAAAAATTGAAATTATTTTTGATCACCCTGTATAATCTATGATCTCGATATGACCTACGTATGATAAGGCAGACTTTTCCTAATCTTGTAACAAATTTTAAAGTTTAAGGAGTTTATATGGTTAAAATAAAATTAATTTAATTGCACCCCTGCATTTTGAAAAAAATCAAATATCACAAAAACGAATAAAATTAGACACTTAGTACTATAAACAAACTTAGAGTTATTTTTTTATGTAGAATCTAAAACCGTCATAAAATATAGGGTGTTCCATTTAATAAAATATAACTTTGATACGTCACACTTTTTGAGACATCCTGTATAGAGTAAAATAATTTTATACTGTGGCCTTATCCGGACCATGTATATGTTTCAGTATTTACTTTTTTAAAAACCCCATGGTTATCCAGCTACAGACCGTGTCGAATATGGTGGGCCACCCCTGTATACATACTATTAAATAAAAAGAGCATGAAAATGTGATATTTTTAAATTTAAAAATAACATTACAAACCTTCCAATCAATTTCTTCTCCTGAATAAATTTAACATTTTGCAATGATTCAGCTGCTAATTCTATTGCTTGGTTAAAACCATTTTCACCACCATAGGAAACATCTACTAATTTGATAATTTTAGCTTGCAATCTCTGTAAAACACAAGGTAGTTATTAACTTAAATGGCTTATACAGCAAAATCATAATACATTAATTATTTGGCAAATGCCAGTATGAAACACCAAAAATAAGTAAAAAATGAATTGTTAAACAGATCCACTTTACTTTATGGTGAAATAGTTGTAAACAGGAAGTATTGCATAATACGGGTATTCTGAAATTCATGCATCAAATTTTAAGAGCATATTCTACGCTTCTTTTTTTTTTATCTTTGGACAAACCACGAAGGCTAAAAGCCTAAATACTAGCGTACCGTGGGTGTCTTAAGCGAGGGGAAAAGGGAGTTTGTTGACACAGGACTTAAATACTTGAAGATTTGGGGGAAGGAAAGACCTCCACGGGTAGTAGGTTCCACAGTCTAGAAACTCTAGGGATAAAAGAACGAACAAAGTGAGAAGTTCGGGGCCTGTCCAGTTGGACCGTATAGGAATGCATACGCGCGGAACCACAGGAGTTTCTCTGTTGGGAACCGTGAGTGGAGGAACTATACTGGACAATTCTTTAGAGCAGAAGCCATGGAAGTACCTATAAAAGCGATAGATCCCCCACAGCCCGATGATGGGCAAGAGAAGGAAGCCTTTCTGTAAGTGAAGGATCATTAATGAGACGAATAGCTCTTCTTTGAATAGAAAATCGAAAAATCGAAAATTAGCCCTAGTTTCCCTTTATAAACATATGTCCGAAACGCTTCTTTTTAGATACAGGGGGTGTTAAAATTCTAAGGAAGAAAAACCTCTTTCAAGAAAAAAATGGTGTGAGATCAAATTTGTTTTAAATTCAATGAAGATAAAAATAATTTGTATTTTAGGGAGAAAACATATGTTTTTAATGAAAAATAGTCCATACAAATATGGTACAGACGTCACTGGTATTTTTTTTTTATTAATTTTACAAAAGACGTCTTGTGCTGCTGTTAAGCAATGTCCCAATACCAATTAAATATCAGAATCGTCTCGTAAAGTTTGTCGGTTGAGTTACTGTACACCCTGTATATATATGTAGGTAACTTTGATTGAAATTGATGAAAACTTTGATGTCTATTGGTGCCTAAACGGTGAAGTTTATCGACTTTAATAAAGAGTACCTTATTTTTAACGATTTTGATTGTCTATAAAATGGCGCTCCCAGCTTTGAGATATCTGTCAAAATAAAATAGTTATGATGTAAATAAATTTTAAGTTTTAGGTAAAGTGCCCTCTGGCGGTATTTAAAAAAGTACTTTAGTCTTAAAATTTTAGAATCTGCCAAAGCTCGATTTGTGTGCCAAATATCAACTGGATTGTTTAAAAATAAATGCAATATGGCGAAAAACCAAAATAAAAATTGAACTTTGACGGCTTGCAACTTGAAAACGAATGACATTTTGAAAAAAAATTATATGAAGCGCTACCCTTATTTTGTCAAGTAGATCACTCCCTTAAGTTTCGTCATCGATTTTTGAATCACCCTGTATATTGTTCCGATGCACGTATAATGACAAGTATAAATTGTTACATGGTAGCACCCTAAGATAACAGTAGTGTATAAGTTAGGTTATAGTATTTTGTAGAGATACTAAATAGAATAATCTATAGAAGTATGATTGTGTCGGGAATTGTATGGAATAGCTAAATTAGGTACTACAATAGCTTAAGTAAGCCACAGTTACTTAGTTATATAAGTGATATAGTTAAGATTGTAGAAAGTGATGTGTACGTTGTAGTGTGAGTTTATTTAAGTGTTTTAGTGTTGTCAAGTGTTTGAATTGTTGAACCCACCTTTCGAAAAGCAACAGAAAACCATAACAATATGTTATGTAATATACATAAATACAAAAGAAATTAAAATATAAACTACTAAATTAATAAAACTTACAGGATCAAACATGTCAGATTGACTAAGTTCAGTCTTGAAATCGGCACTACCAGCAAGAATTAAGCCGGCAATATTAGGTTTATCATTCGTAATAAACAATTGAGTCGCAACTTCAGCAACTTTCCTAACATAATTATGCCTTTTTTCCATTCTCAAACGGGCGAAACGTAAAGCTGACTGACCACCTCTGCCGTGCTTCTTTGGCAGATCGACAGTAAATTTGTGTAAAACTTCCCTTGTGTTACCTTAAAAACAAACAATAAAATTACAAATACTTAAACACACATCGCCATTCATAGTAATAATCTTTGACCAACAATTTATTCACTTAGATTCCCTAAAAAGTTTAACAAAATATTCCTTGGAATTGGCAAACACATCAGTTCTTTACCAATATTTAATACCTTTTTACTATTATTATTATATTAGTCACACCATTTTGGGAAATTTTATAAACAATTTTAAACTTAATTTAAAAAATACTAGTATAATTTCATTAACAAAATAAATAATAGTTTAAAAAACAAAAAAAAAACACGCTTTTATATGCAACCGAACTAAAAATTAGAAAATAATTTTTCATTACAAAGAGTTTGTATTACAGTAATAAAAGGTCAAACAATGAATCATAATTATATACCTCAAAATAGAATTATAATAAAATTTAAGATAATAACAGAATAATTCACTTCAGAGTAAAAAGCGTGGGTGCATTTTACTATTTTTTCATAACTTTTCCCTCATAGATATTTACAAATGAAATAATTATAACATTTAATATATTAAGCACCCCACGCTTTTATTCTGAAGTGAATTATTCTGTTATTATCTTAAATTTTATTATAATTCTATTTTGAGGTATATAATTATGATTCATTGTTTGACCTTTTATTACTGTAATACAAACTCTTTGTAATGAAAAATTATTTTCTAATTTTTAGTTCGGTTGCATATAAAAGCGTGTTTTTTAGTTTTTTAAACTATTATTTATTTTTCATTTTTTAGTTCGATATATCAATTAGTTTTCTGCGGACATGTGATATTGAAATGTTTCACGAACTATTTCGTAATCTAATCATTTCATTTAAAGCTTCACTGTTGCATGGGGTTTTTCCCGTTAACTTAGAGCAAGCAGTCAAGTTCTTCAATCCGCATACCGTCTAATGATCTCACACGACTAAGTGCAACATAAGCTTGTCCAGCCGCAAACAGTCGCGAGCCCAGATAAATGACTGCATGATCGACTGTACAACCTTGCATCTTGTGAACCGTCGAAGCCCAACTCAAGAAAATCTATAAAGGAATTTATTTATCCTGGCGATCCTAATCAGGATAACGGGATACTGTTTGCAGATTATTGCATTGTCATGGGTCCTTGATACGTGTGCAAAGTTTCAAAGAAATCGAATCGCTGGAAGTTGGTGAAAAGTAAGCTTAAAGATTCCGTTACATAAATACATACATACATACAATCCAAGCTAATAAAAGCGTGTTAAAAACATCTGATAGAACCTGGTTTAAATTATAATTTAAATAATTTATTATTATTTATAATTTGTCAACATTGTTGTCAGACAGGAGCAAAAAGGATATAAACAATATTTTTAATGATGGGGTCTAAATTTACTTAATGTTAATAAATCGTAAAATTTGGGTTTTAAACTTTTTAACACAAAATACTACATATTTTTAAATATTTTCTAGTGTAATAAATCCGTATTTGAGTTTTTAACATAATAAAGGTAAATACTTTGTAAAATTTTTGAAATGAAAACATTTCATGTGACTCTTTTGAAATAAAGTGTCTTTAAAGTTGTCAGGATAACTTAAAATACAGGGTGTAATTTAATTGATGGCTAAAAATACAGTATTATTAATGACATTAAGGGGGTTATTTATCACCAACTTAATTACATTTAACAAGTCCAGTGGCTTCTTGAGGAGACAACTGGAGAAATATTTCCAACAAAAAAACGGCCACTGACTATGTAAATGGGTGTAAAATTTTTGTGCTTTCTTTAGATTGAGCAAATAAAATACTTCTTTTATGTGTCCTAATTTTTCTGTATCTTGTTTAGTTTAAGAGAAAAAAAAATAAAATTCACTAGATTGCATAGTTTTAAATCATAAAGAAGCATTGCGAGGATCTTTTCTTTTAAAAATTAGGTTTTATATAATTTTTAATTAGCAATTATGTAACACAAATAATAAATACTTGTTTAAATAAGGTTTCAGTATAACAGTTTTTACTAAAATAAGTGATTTTGAAATTTTTCGGTTTTTGAAAATTTTACATCCTGTATTTCAGAAGTTAAGATGTTTAGGACACATGTTCATATGAACTTTTCTCCTCAAAATAAGCTAAGGAATTCATACCCTGTATTTTCAGCCATCAATTAAATTACACCCTGTATATTAATCCTAAAATTTAAACACAGAAACCAAGAAAAAGAAATTAATCTTCAGGATTTTGCAATTTTTCTATAATTTAGGTATAAAAATACTTACTATGATACATGGTAGTCTAAATTTAAGGTAAATTATTAGACACAACATAAATTACAAGAAAATACAACAAAATATTAAAATCTTACCTTGCAAAGTACCAAAAGTGCTCCATTACCATCCATAACGATGAATCCAAATTTGTTGTCGGTCAGCCAGAAGAGCTGTTAGTGCTTCAGTATGAAACTTGTTATCACACAAGTACAGTGATGTATTTATGGGTTTAAATGGTTCAAAATCAATGTTAACTTTCTTTTCTTTTCCTTCATCTGTTACTATAGTACCACAGTAAATTACTAGTCCATTTGGAGGTACTATAAAGATAAAATAATAAAAAACTGGTTAGTTGCACTGCATGTTCCACATCCTTTGGCTTCAAAATCCCTGCCAGTTGGCATTTATTTTGCGATATTGGTACTGACTCTTTATTTTCATTTTCTACACATATTTAGCTACTATTTACGTCATTATGTACAGGGTGGGCCAAATTAAACTTGCACACTTTTTAACTAATAATAACTTTTTATCTGTTGCGCCTATCTTTTTATTTTTAAAGGGCTAATAGGTGGATATGTTTTTCCAGGTTTGCCAATTTTGGTCGAATAGATATCGACAAGACTGGACTTACGGGACTTTTCCAAAATACTGTAGTTAACCCTCGTCGCAAAAAAATCGATTTAGCTACCATTAAGCCGGATGTCCGTAACGGTTTTCCGCCGATAATTCAGCGTTGTGATTGGTTAGTGCAAATTTAAAATGCTTTTCCCGCCATTTTCGACGCGGATCCGCAAAAAAGTTGAGATGAAGTTAACTTTTTGCGTTTAGATTATGCGGATTTTTCAAATTAATAGCCAGAAACTATAACCTTGAACTAGATGATGAGCTTGATGAGTTGTTGCTTGAAGATAAGACAAGACGTTAAAGATCCATTTTAAATATAAGAAGTGTTATGGACGACATTAACTACACTTATTTTAATTATTTACTTCAGTATGATATTTGGCAAAAAAAGATATTTGTCCTACTTTCAATACGACCAAAAAGACAAAAAAAGGAGGCACAGGTTTTGGGTTAGAAACATTTTTTTTAGAAGGAAAAGTTCATAGCCAATAAAAATAGTACCTGCATAATTCTCAACTTCAAAGAGCACAAAATAATATGATTTCTTTATTTTCTTTGCATTACAAAAGTGGGTTTTTACATAATAAAATTAAAATTGTTTATTATTATCCATTATCCAATCCATTTGCCATCCCACAGACAGATGATGATTGACATCTATAGTGACCTTCACAACCGTAGTATCAACCAAAGAAAATTCTAACATAAAATCACCATATTCAAAACAAAACGCTTTAATATTTTCCGCTACAATGGACGTGTCAGCGGATTTTCTGCGCGTATTTAAGGGGATGGCCGTAGCACGTTAAATGAGTAACGATTTCGCGTTTTTTTAAATATTTGTTTGAAAAGTTGTATATTGAAAAGTTTCTTAAAATGATCCACAGATTATCGGAAAGTTGGTTATTTTTACGGTTTTGTAATTTTAGGAAATTTAATGTGTTAATTATTGTACCATTGGCAAAAATCAATTAACTTTCCGATAATCTTTGGATCATTTTAAGAAACTTTCTATGTACAACTTTTTCTCAAAACAAATATTTAAAAACGGCAGCGAATCGTGTTTTAGCTAATTTAACGTGCTACCGCATCCTCTCTTAATACGCGGGCGGAAAACGGCTCTCATGGACAGCCGGCTTTAAGCTAATACGTTTTTCTTGTAGATAAACTATGGAAAATAATTCAGTAAAAGTGAATCGGTCAACAATTTAAGAATTTAGGAATTATAATTATTTTTGAAAAACAATGTGCCCCAAAAAGCATGCATTTCTCTCAATTTATAAAAGAACTTTTTTTAGTGTCCTTTGAAAATCAAAAATGTGAGGTTACCATGGTTACTGAGTTGGATGCTGACCAAACTTAACAGTAAATTAATTAAAAATAAACGTATTAGCCTAATTGTAGATAAAATTTATTTTTTTGCAACGAAGTTTAATGCATCATTTTGGAAAAAGTCCCGTAAGTCCAGTCCTGTTTAAATCTATTTGACCAAAATTGGCAAACCTAGAGAAAACATATCTACCTATTAGCCCTTCAAAAATGAAAAAGATGGGCGCAACAGATAAAAAGTTATTATTAGTTAAAAAGTGTGCAAGTTTAATTTGGCCCACACTGTATATTAATTATGTATAATACAAACCTTTTGTATACAATTTTAATCGATGTTGGACAGATGTAATCGCACCCAATACAGATAATCTGTTAACGCGAGATTTGATGTTCGACGCTGTCCCAAATTCATCAGCCAACATCTTACTGACTCTTGAAATTTGATCTTTAGGAGGTATTATAAGAGAAATCATACTTGTACCATTTCTGAAAAAAAAACAACCTTTATCAGCATGCAAAAGTATTGGAAAGGAAGTAAGCAGTCAAACGTTTTTTTCTTTATGGTTTTAGGTCTCAAAAAATAATCCTCATTGAAAATAATCGTTTACAGGCAAAATAGGACCTTACATTTTAAAAATTTGGACTTTTAAATAATCGCAAATACCATGACTTTTCCAGGTTTTAAAAGTCAAAAGTTATAATAATCCAGTTTATAAATTTTGAGCTGTATCTTTTTTATTATTTATTAAATGTGCTAAAATATTTATTATCCTAACAAGTGCGGAAAGTTATACTTTCCCGCACGCAAACTGCCGATGTCCGAATGACGAAGTGGAATTCGGGCAAGAAGTTAAGTGCTTGGAAGAAGTTACTTTTCCGCAAGAGTTCGGATCAATAGTATTTCTACAAGACAATGGTAATTGTCTAGAGAAGTGAGGAGCAACTCCGATTTTGACGAAATTAGAATTAGGGGTTTGGGGCGCTGATCACCAATCTGATTTTTTTTCAAAAGCCATCATTAAAGTGTAAAATCAAACTAATCTTATTTTAACTATATTCCCCCTTCTTTTTGCACACAATTCTTGATTTTAGGCTAAAGGGGAACACAATATTTAATTTTCAAATTTTAAAATCCTAAGACGTTTTTGTACAATTTTTTATATGAAGTTTTTTCATATTTATTTAAGTACAATTTCAAAATAAAAAAAAATAAAATTACTGAAGAATTTGATTTTATCGATACGAAATGACCATGCCGAGAATTGGTTTTATTTATTTACGCGAACACCGTACATCAGATAAAAAAAAGTCAAGGGTCAATTTTTTTCAAATCTAATGAGAAGTTAAAAAAACATTTTTATTTTAGAAAAATGCAGTGGCGTACCATTTTCTTATTAAAAAATATTAACCTTAAGCCCCTCATGAATGACACTGGTAATAGATTAATTTTTTCTTGTATGCCCAAAAAATGTATTTTGGTGCATAGAAAGCATAAAATATCTTAATTGGTATAAAAGTTATTAAAAAAACAATACATTTTTTTCAATCTATAACACCCCGTAATTCGAAAACTAAGACGTTTAGGACATTGTTTTATAAGGAAGTTTTATTCATATTTTTTAATGTAGATTTTGTTCTGAAAGTTTTCGTTGTGAAACACCCTGTATAATTTCCTATACCTACCTAAGGCATTAAGCTCAGACTATGAAATTACATTCCAATTTTAATTATTTATTATTTCAGAAACTATTAAAAGACAGATAGTTAAAAGTGGGGGGCAAAATATAAATGAGAAACTCTGTACATACAGTGTGTCCCAGGATAGGTGTTACCAGAGGAGAAATAGACCGAAAATTTTGAAATTTTAAAACCAAATTTTGGGAAAACTAGTGGCATGGTCCAAAATTAATAAGTACAAAATTTTACTCCAATTGGTATTACACAGGGCGATTTATAACTAAAAATATAAAAAATGCCTAGGACCTAATCACTTTTATTTTTCAAAATAGAACAAAATTGTATAAGTAAATTATGGTAAGAATTTAATTTTATGTCAAAATTTGAAGTTAAAGGAAGAGAGTAAGAAAAAAATGTAATTGTCAATTTTTTACATTAGGCATTACAACTTAAATAGTTAATATATAATAGGAAAATTTAAAAAAAAAAAAAATTAAAAATTTGCTGCCTTAAGCCAAGTATTTTTAAAAAATGTTAATGGATAATGTTTAAAAATTGACGAAATTATATTTTTTTTACTTAAATTCTTTAACTTTATATTTTGACATGAAATTTTGTACTATTTTTAATAAACTCTTGGTCATATTTCATATTTTTAGTTATAACTCACCCTGTATATCGCCAATCGAACTAAAATGCAGTTTGATATGTTAAAACTGGTAATGTGTAATTAAGTGTCAAGATTGCATAGTATGCCTTATTTAGATTTGTGCAAATATGATCAATATAGGTTTTCCAGTTAAACAAGTATGTAACTTCAGAATGATGACATTTTGACTTAACTGGACAATTAGATTCCAAATTAACACGTTTAAATAGTAAAACAACGACGTAAGTGTAGTAAGTAGTAACTACTGATGCCCAGATGGTACATTTAACCTATAATATTTAATTAGTACTTGTTTTTCATCTCTCCTGGAAAATTTATAATTTTGTACTTACGTCGTTGTTTTACCAGAGCAGCGATATATTGTTTTAAACTAAGCTTACAGTTCAAAAAGTGTCTAGAAGCTTAAAAATTTCTGGTTTACTGTCAGTATCAATTTTAGGATAAGTGTTACATAAATAAGCATTTATTCGCTTTAATAAATGTCAACTGGAGGAAACACCAATAATTGTTCATGTCTTCACATATTTTTTTACTTTTTTAATATATTATACATTATTTTCACCTTGTCATTTCAATTTGCTACAGTTGTATTAACTGCAAAATTGTATACTAAATTCTTAAGTTATTAATTTACAGAATAAACAAAGAGTCTTGCAGGACAGACCATTGTAAAATTCAAATATTTATATAATATTGCTGTGATATCTCTTTTGATTTTTACAAGTGTTTTTCCCAGTGATTAAAAATGACACTTTAATAGCAAGCAAACTTCTCCTAATACTCATGTCAAGCAGTTTTTTTTTTTTTTTAATAGAAATGGGAATCAATAAAACCTCGTTTTAAAGGCCCTTAAATTCTCTACTCACCGCCACTTTGTTTTTAAAAATCAACCCAGCTGTTCCACACTTATAACCGTTTGAAATTTGGCTTAAATACCATACCTACAAACAGTACGTTTTTAATGAAGTTAGCTTGTAAGTCTAGAACGGCCTTGCCGATTTTTAAAAACAAACTGGCGTTAAGTAAGGAATTCAAGGACCTTCAAATCGAGGTGCTCTATGACCTCCACTTCTGTTTGCAAAAAAAAAGTTGCCAGTGCCCCCTTAATACTAGACCCAAGGGGGAGAAATTTTTTAAAATCCCAATGTGTGTACAAATTGGAACTAAATTTCAAAGCCTGTAACTCTGACTGGACCAATTTTTAAACATAAAATGGTGATGAATAGAGAATAGAAATGCCTTTAAAACAAAGTGCCACATGACCCCTTTTTCTATTTGAAAAAAAATGCCTTTTAAACCAAAATTATTTTTTGTCAAAGAGTGGTTTACAGTGACACCCTTTTACCCAAAATTATCTTAATAACTTGCCCTGTTCAAAAGATAAGGGGGAACTCTTTTAAGATTCTAACTGTATATATCACTAAAGGTGGTAGTAAGATATATTAAGCAAACAATTTTCTCGAAAACCAATTGTTTTATCACAAAAATGCAAGAAACCAAATATTTGTATTTTTCTGTAGCCATTATGCTGGTGTAGTTTAACTTTTAAAACTGATCTTACACATAAAATTTTGGACATCAACAGGTTTTACCCCCATTAATACCCCCTATGGTGGAAGAATCTTTATTAAATTGATGTGTTTTTACCTTCATTAAGACATACAATAAATACAACTTTGTTTTCAGTTTATGGGACCTTAAAAATGAGCTTCTAAAATATTTGTACTGAATTTTGAAACGCCCTGTATTCATAAAATAACAATATTGAACTGCACATTTTACTGCCCACCCCTAAATTTCACTGCCCGATATTGCCAAACTTAAAATAATGCCACTGCTCAGTTTGGAAAATTATTTTTAAATGGTAATTTTAGTAATTTAATGTTGAAGTATCCGAAAGCATCAAAAAATAAATACAATTCATATTAGTTAATTTTAGTTGGTAAAATTATTTATCTTTTAACAATTTTAAGAATAAGACCAAAAGCTACTAATCTTCTTTAAGCCTTGTGATTGTAGGAACATTTATACTACCAATTATTGTTTTATCAAAGTTAATAATGCCATATTAAGTTGATTTTCATTTTAGTTTTGGCTTAAATAGAGCTGTACAAATACAACCAATATGTTTTGTAATGCCACATCATTAAATAGCTACTTACCCCCTTGCCAATTCCAAACTTTTGATTAGTTTCTTAATTTTCCATATTTCAACATTGCGATCTGCAGAGGTCTCTTCTCCAGACATTTTCACTGATTTTTCTTAGAATATGATTCCAAAAACGTGTATTTCGTGCAAAATGGCGTGAATGCAATGCCAATGAACTTCACACAAGGAGTCACGTCTTACTAGTTTGATTGTACTTCAACTGGTTTTAACTAGAATTTTACAGTTTTAATGCATTATTTTTTTAAATATTTTTTTCTTTAAAAAGTATAAAGATGACATGATGACATACCCATATATTCTCAATAAGCTTGAGTATGAAACCAGCAAGGGAATTCAAAGAAACTAAAGAAAGACCAAATTCCAAAATGCTCATAAATTCTTTGTCACGCAGGACTTTCGTAGAATGGGTTGGTTAACTTGTTTGTCAAGGTGACAGTTGACAGTACTTTTTTCTATCTTTTTATAATAAAAAAGTGAAATATCAAAAAATGATTAAAATGCGTTATGACAAGATAAATCCCCATAAAAACAGGGTGAAGAAACATGATTATACAAAAATATATTTTTTTTTATTTGGAAACAACCGATTCTGATTGTACGGTGATCGTAATCTCAAATTATAAATTTTTGATTCTTTTGCAATTTTGCTCTACTTCTTTTACTAGACCGATTTCTGGCGAATTTGTCACTAGCAACCACTGTAGCAACTGAGAAGAAACAATAACCTTCTCGGGTAGCAACGACTTGACTCTAGTCTTGTGAATATATTTCGTAAATCTCGAACTGCGGATAGGCGCAAATTTAAAGCAGGGCTGCCTTCTGCCAAATAAAATTTTGATATTATAGTTACGTGGTTCCGGACCTTCGCAGTTCTGCAATATTTTACCGTACATGAGGACTAGGTACACGTGCGGTAAAATATTGCGGAAGTCGGAATCTAGTGACTGCCTACTGATGCAGAGCAATCTCATTTCGATATTTACGGTCACGTATTCCTCGGATCCTCCTACATGAGAACTAGGCATAAAGTCCAGTATTATATTTTATGACTTAGCTAGAAGCAGTTTGCCGCTCGGCAGTGATGCCAACTTGGGGGTTTTTCCCCTAAATTTAGGGGGAAGAATTTGAAAAAGGGGATTTTTAGGGTGAAAAATTTTTTAGGGGATTTTTAGGGTGAAAAATTTTTAGGGTTCAAATAAGTGGAGCTTTTTCTGTATTAAAAAATCGACAAAAGAATTGTGGACTACTTCTTTTTTGGTTTGGAGAAAAAGTAAATTTTTGTGTTTTAGGGGTTTTTAACGTAATAACGTGATTTTAGGGGTTTTCTATTAATGGAGGACCTTTTTTTGCTCTTTAAAATTTATTTGTCACAAAAACAAACACGATTTTGTTCTTTAGGGGAATTTTGGGGGAAATCACCTTACGTTTGGGGGTTAATATTTTTCAGAGTTGGCAACACTGCCGCTCGGTTGTGCAAAGAGCACAGCCATGCGTAAAAGGGAGACGACTTACACTAACAGGTAGAGATTATACAAAAAGATTTGGCAGTTAAACTAGATGCCGCTTTACTGGCATCTACACTTATTAATGTGGCTGAACGTGTATACATTTCTCCTCTTTCGCTCGGCGTGCTGGTGGGTCGAAGGCTGCCTCTAATCGGCGTATTCCCTAAAGTGTAATCTATCGATTTTCTCGTTGAAATTCCAAATTTCCCTAAATGTAATTTTCAAGAGGTTAGGTTATTGTTATTATAATTTTGAATAATATGAGGTATCATTTTAAAACTTTTTGGCAAGAACACAGGGATTTAATAAAATATTTTTCGTTGGCTTTTGTTGGCTCTAGGTAAATGTACAACACCTCATTTATGTTTTTTGTGTACAACTTAAATCACTGTAAATATAATTATTTAAAAATATTAGTGCAGGATGGGTATATTATCAAATAAACCGTACAAAGCAGATACTAGAAAGAGCTCTGGATACCACAGTTTTACAAACAATGGATCAGTATATCCCAAAGGAGGAGACATTAGAAGAGGAAATAGTGGAATTTGAACCATTTGTAGAATGTAAACAGTGTGGTGTAGTACAATGGGCTTTCGATTCCTTAAAATTTGCTTATGCCAGGAGATTATTATCAGTAGCTAAAGACAGTAATAGATATAATAGGTAAGGTAAAATATAAGGCTTAAGCTCTGCAAATAATATACTTACAGCTTTTTTGTGTGACATTGAAATTACTATACAATAATTTGCATATATTTATTTCATATAGGTAATATCCTTGTTCTGCAACTAAACAATTTTTTTACCATCGACATGTGTTTTTGTTCTCATAGAGAACTTGCAGATGAGGTTATCTCATCTCAAGAGAGATTTCTTGGCATATATTTAGATTAAAAATTGTCCTGGGAGGGTCACATAGATTTTCTGGCTACCAAGCTTATAAAAAACATATATGTCATGCGCTCTCTGTCAGCACAGGTGTCAGTTGACATCTTAAAAACAAGCTATTATGCTTTATTTGATTCAAATATAAATTATGGTCTCTTATGCTGGGGACATTCTTCCCACAGAGAGCGCATTTTTGGTCTTCAGAGAAGGGTGATTCGTATAATGTTGGGCTTGCGCTTTAGAGATGATGTAAGGGATAAATTTAGGGAGTTGGGTATACTAACAGTTCCTTGTATGTACTTTTGCAGTGCCTAAAGTATGTCAAGGCAAACCTCAACAGCTATACTAGAAATGCAAATTACCATTCTTACAACACAAGAACTCAGGAAAACCTGCGACCAAACCATCTCAGGTTGCAATCAAGCCGAAATAGTGTAAATTATTATGGCATAAAACTTGTCAATGCACTCCCTCAAGTTATTAGAGCATTACCACAGAATCAATTTCTAAAAGAGATGAAAATCATTTTAAAAGAAAATGCTTTTTACAATACAAATGAATATTTAAATTTTAACTTTGCAAGCCACTCCTTGTTGCCTCCTCAATAAATCAATAACTCAATAGTACTGTGATATGAAAATAATTAAGTTAATAGTAAAAATAAATAAATAAGTTAAATTTAAATGTAAACGAAATTGCAGAATATACTCTTTTGATTTTAGACTGTTGTTTAAAAAAGGAAGTACTGTGATATGGTAATGTGTATGTTTTTGAAGAAAAATGTACCTATTGTATGTTGCTTTTATAGACTAAAAAGGTCTGTGATAATAATTTAATATTAACTAAGTATGACGTGTATAAAACATGTAAATTTTAAATACTAAAATACATCATTGTATCATATTTTAACTTTATTTTTAGCATAAAGCTGTAAATCAGCTGGCAGGAATGCACTACCTAAGTGATTGGCATTGTGCTTTGATTGCCAACATGATTGATCCTCGTACTGCAGTCTCATTAGCCAGAACACCAAATGTAGATGAAAGATTATTTTTAGAACCACCATTCAGATACCATAACTTTGACAAGGACGAATTAACAGATGCCATGAGAGAATTTTTAATAGATGTTTATGAAAAATCGCATCATCCTTGTATGGGATATTTTTTATCTAAGGCGTTTGTTTTTGAACATGTGAGTATCTTAACAAAATGCTGTAAATAAAAACTGAAAAAATCTCTTAGCACTTGACCATGTGACCAAAATTATTTTTATGCCAAACTGTAGTTTAATGACACTCTTTTACTAGGGAACTCAAATTTAAAAAAATCATGATCTATGCTAAGTATACTGTTCTTAACAACCGTTATCTTCTTGCGCTATTGTACCTAGCAACGAAAGGGCAAAAAACAAACTGTCTGCAGCTAAACGTATGTTTTTGGGCTATTCAAGAAAGGAAACAAAATCTTCGACGTCGACCCAAAAACATAAGTTTAGCAGAAATGGCTGCGAAAGCCTTACACAGTATAAAATGTCTGCAGTTTAATACCATAAACAATGCTTACCTCTAAAGCTACATTTAGACTTGAAACAATTCGCCAAACACCACGTTTACGCGCTACTTTGACGCCAAAAAACCAACAAGCTTTGAATCACCGGCAAATCATTCGTCAAGCCCTTGAAATGACTTAAATTCCGTCTCACGGCGGGATATGCGGCGGGGTGCGGTGCGGCGAATTGTTGCAATTCTGAACGCGGCCAAACTACTTTAATTAACGTAACAACATCGTACTTAAACAATTTATTCATTAAAAAAACAACCAAACACATAAATCGCCCTAGAAACGACAATTATTATTACTGGGAAGACAATAATAAATTAAGGCAAAGCGCAAATTGAGACAAGTATAACGCATGCCTCGCGACGCAGCACAGCACGTACTTTTGTAACTTAGGGAAGGCGCAAATTGAGTCACTAACATATAAGGTATGCCACGCGACGCAGCACGGCACGAACTTTCGTAACTTGGGCAAGGCGCAAATTGAGACACGTATAACGCATGCCACGCGAAGCAGCACAGCACGTACTTTTGTAACTTAGGGAAGGCGCAAATTGAGTCACATATAAGGTATGCCACGCGACGCAGCACGGCACGAACTTTCGTAACTTGAGCAAGGCGCAAATTGAGACACGTATAACGCATGCCACGCGAAGCAACACAGCACGTACGTTTAAAACTTAGGCAAGGCGCAAATTGAGACACGTATAACGCGTGCGACGCGACGCAGCACAGGACGTACTTTTGTAACTTATTAAATCGAATTATACAGCGCAAATTAAGTAGCGACGCGTCCTAGTCGAAAATACGTTGATTTTGTGACAGTGACATAGTTCCTCGCGTCGCACACGTGTAAACCGCGTCTCAATTGCGGCTTGCACAACGCGTGCGACGCGACGCAGCACAGCACGTACTTTTGTAACTTAGGCAAGGCGCAGATTGAGACACGTATAAGGCATGCCACGCGACGCAACACAGGACGTACTTTTTGTAACTTATGAAATTAAATTATATACAGCGCAAATTAAGTAGCGACGCGTCTACTCGAAAATACGTTGATTTTGTGACAGTGACATAGTTTCCTCGCGTCGCACGCGTTAGGGTGTGTTTATGTCGGAGCGACGAGGAACGAGGTTAGCAGCGCGGCTCGACAAAATCACTTTAATGATACAATAACATAAGGTGATGCTCAAAACAGCTCCTACATAAAAATAGCCCCTAGAGTGCGTCTCAATTTGCGGCTTGCCTTACTGAAATTAAATTATACACCGCAAATTGACTATCGACGCGTCTACTCAAAAGACGTCGATTTTTGTGACACTGACACAGTTTCTCGAGTCGCACGCGACTGGACGTAAAATTAAATTATAATATTTTTTCTTTTTTATGTCTGACAGATAGGGATACAACAGGTAATTTATAAGATTTTGTTATATATTTTTTTAATATGCTTTCTTTTGTTTCAATTAATTTCTTATTTAAGGAATTAAAAATACACCCTAAAATATGAACGAGAAACTGAAGTGGTGCTTCTGGAACTTGAATCGGATAATTTATATTGTTTTATTGAATGGATTTTCCGAAAATTGTATTAACTTTTATTGCTGTTTATATATTTTTATTTCCTAGGATGGTAATATGCTTGACCATGATAGTACTTTAGAGTTAAGTAGATTTATCCAGAAAGAAAAGACATATTGCCCATGTGCTTAGAATCCTTACTTCACCATTGCTAGTGTAGAAAAATATTCTAAGGATATAGCTGATCTAAATGGCTTACCACTTCTAATGGAAATTCATAAGAGATATTCTGATGATGTTAACGTTACAATTAAGTTGTGCCAAATATTATCCTACATGAGTTACAACAGGGAGTTGTTGAAGCCATTTTGTAAATCTGGTAAATATATTTTGCCTACTAAGAAGTTTAAATCAACTGGGATTTTTTTGTTATTAGAGACATGTTTTTTATCTTTGAACAAACCACAATGGCTAAAAGCCTAAATACGACAGTGTTTATATATTGGATATATATATATATATATATATATATATATATATATATATATATATATATATATATATATATATATATATATATATATAGTATATATAGATATATATATATATAGTATATATATATATATAGTATACATATATATATAATACTATATGCATATATAGATATATATATATATATACATATATATATATATATATATATATATATATATATATATATATAGATATATATATATATATATATATATATATATATATATATATATATATATATATATATATATATATGTATATATATATTGTATTATATGTATATATATATATATATATATATATATATATATATATATATATACTATATAGTAATATATATACTATATATATGTATATATATATATATATATGTTGGGAATAATACAATCCTACCGAGCCTTTGATAGTAAAACTTAATAACAAAGCTGAACCACTTTTACAAACCTGAACCTGTATATGGGCCTGGGATTGTTTTCCCTTAATAACTCTCAAACTATTTTTATTATTTTTAAACTTTTTTTTTTTCTCTAGTATTACTAGAGCCCTCTATGAAGCAAAACTGTCTAACTATCATTATCGTATCTAGTTTTTGTAACCGAGAAAAAACTATTTTTATGGTGGTTCAAGGACTGCTTGCATATCGATTATTTTAGTTCAGCCATTTGCCGCTTTGGCACTGTTCTGCGAGTTGCAAATGTATATCCAACTTTTCTGTGTATATTACCATTATTAGTACTATCCTGATCCATTATATGTGGCAACATTGCTAGCGCGATAGTATACTTCTTTGAAGTCTATTTTTAGAAGCGAAATATATTTTTAATATTATTGTCCATTTTAATAGATACATTATTGGGGTTCAGGTTTGTCCCGTGTGATGTGTTCTGGCTTGTATTGATTGATAATATTGATTTAAACATGTACTCCAAACGTTGTAAATTGATGGTTAACATGTGTTTATCAAAAGGTAGAGCTATTTTATTAAATAATAAAAAGGCGTAAAAGGACTATGAATAATGCACCTTTGGCATTTTAAAATTTTGTGTTATTATCTGGAAGTTTTAAACGTATTTTGTACAACAATAGTTGCTGTAAAATAGGGATCGATGATTAAAGGAAAGTTAGCAAATACAGGGTGTGACAATTTCGACTCTCAACATGAGGGATCTCAAAATTTATAAGAAATAGAAAGTTGGTTAAAAGGCAAAATTGCGTATATTTTAGCTTAAAAATATGCTGGGTAAAAATCCTAAATTTAAAAAAAATCGATTTTAAATATTTTGTACTTTTACATTGTCACTTTTGTGCCATATGATGGTGTATTTAGATTCTATTACGACATTTCGTCTTTTCCCGACCATCATCAACTTTATTTTTCCTTTGCGCGCCATATTATATTTTCGCATTTTCGAAAAGCTGCTTTGTATTAACCTTTGTAATGATGTATCACACATGCATATCAGACGTATATTTCATTCGCGATGTCAATAGATTTACTTACCTCTGTCCACTCTTATGGTGAGGTATCGAGTTGCTTATTCGATACGCAAGTGTAATAAATCATTAAACAGGTATAAGAAAAAAATAATCCCATAAGAATAATCAAGCGTTGATAATAATTATGGTCGGCAAAAGACTAAACCTCGTGATAAAAATTTAAATGCACCATCATGTGGCACAAGAAAGTGACAATGCAAAAGTACAAAATATTTAAAAATCGGATAATAAAAATAAGCTTAGAAAAATAAAATGCTTTGTGAATTTTAAATTTCGGATTTTAGGCCTATTTTTTAAAGAAAGTTGAGTGTAGTATTATTTTATATTGGGCTTTTCTCGAAACATTGCAATTTTTTATTATTTTTTTTTTTTTGTTGATAAAACTAAGTTTGCGGCTTGTTATGTAAAATTACTGCTTTGTATGTTCGTTCGTATCCCAAGCCATCATCTGAGGATCTTAAAAATCCAAGACGAAACGTCATTAATTTAATTTAATAAAACAAGAGGTTGCAGGTTCGAGTCCCGCACCGTCCAAACTTTTTCATTTCCAATAGACGCTGTTTTCATCCATTTGTAGTAAAGTATTTAATTTAAGTTTATACCTTAATGAGGCTGTATTTTGGGGGATACCCCCTGGATACCGCCTGGAACTTCACTCCAACGAAACATTTTAGCTTTTAACAGGGTGTGTCCCAATCCAAGCCTTATTGTTGGGATCTTAGGAACCGTACAATATACAAGCTTGTTTAAATTACAATAGCTGTGCAATTTGTAGCACGAAAATACGTTTAAAAAAAATCAAAAAATTTTTAATGCTTCCTAGGATAATTGAAAAAAGGCGTAATCAAAAACAATGCTTTTTCTCCTGAGCGCTGATTTTTTTATTTGATTTTAAAATAACTTGTACTTTTGCTGCTTTTCTGTGCTAGCTGACGCTGTGTTTTGTAGATTTTTAGCATGACTTTTTGTCGTCTTTTTGCCGACCATCATCATCTTTATTTTTTTTTCTTATGGGTACCCCATTGAATTTTTACACATTTTAAATTTGATTTTATTTATGCATTCCACACCTTGCACTTCGGGTTCTTTCTAAAAAGAGCCTTGTGGACAAGCGAAAGAGCAAGGCAGGTAATTTATTCAGGGACAGAATGAAATAGACTTCTGATATGCAAGTCTGATATCATGCATTGAAAAGGTATTAAAAAATCCCTGTTTAGGAAATGCAAACATTAAGATTCAAAACAAATAAAGTTGATGGTCGGAAAAAAACCGAAACGTCGCAATAAAAGTCTAAAAACAGCGCCAGCGTCCTGCTAGCCGAAAAGGTGGCAGTGTAATAATGCAAATAATTTTAAAATCGAATAAAAAATAAGCCCAGGGAATGCTTTTTGCCGATTATCTTTGAAAACAATAGGATTTTAAATTTTTTTTTACTGATATCTACAGGGTGTTACAAATTCGAAGCTCACTATTGGGATCTCGGAAACTAGAAGAGATACGAGGATGCTTAAATTGGAGACAAAGTTGCACATTTCATAGCGCAATAACATACCGTTTAAAAAATTTAAAAATTCCGAATGGTTCCGAAGATATTCGGAAAAATCCGAAATTTTAAAAAATAGATTTTATTTTTTCCTGAGCTTATTTCTTTCCGATTTTGAAATAATTTGCACTCTCTATGTGCCACTTTTTGTGCTACCTAATGGTGTTTTTAGATTTTTATACGACGTTTCGTCTTTTGCCGACCATCATCAACTTTGTTTTTTCTTATGGGCGCCATATCGGATATTTGCATTTTTAAAAAACTTTTAATCCCTTTTCAATGATGTATCTACATATATAAAGTGGTCATTCAGGTCCTAACTGTATCTACCTTTCTCTTTTCGTTATCATGTGCACTCTTATGGAAAGTACTCGAACTACTTATCCGATATGCAAGAGTGTGATACATCATTGAGAAAGGTATTAAAGTACCTTTAGAGATACAAATCTAATATGGCGTTTCGTATAAGAAAGAAACAAAGTTGATGATGATCGGCAAAAGACCAAGCGTATAAAATCTAAAAACACCATCAGGTAAGCACAAAAAAAGTGCCAATTCAAAGAAGTGCAAAATATTTCAAAATCGGATAAGAAATAAACCCAGGAAAAATAAAATCGATTTTCTAAAATTCGGATTTTTCAGGAATATCTTCGGAACCGTAGGGAATTTAAAATTTTTTTAAGCAGCAAATTCTTGGGCTTTCAAATACTGCAACTTTACCTTAATTTAACCATACTCGTATCTCTTCTAGTTTCCACGGGATCCCAATAGTGAGCTCTGAATTTGTAACACCCTGCATTGGGCCTAAAATTTACAACTGTGCTAAAATTTACCTGATCTATGTAGGTATCTCTTTACTAATTTTTATAAAAATATTAAAATTACATCTATGGAATTAAATAAAACGGGCTCCTTAGAAGGATCAAATATACGGGGGTTCATTATTAAGGCGTCCTGAATAATAAATCCGATCAGGTAATTAGCCCTACTTTGTCATATAAGCCGATTACGTAAAAGAATGCGTTGTTCCTCAGAGATACAGGATGTTGAAATTAAAAAATGCCATATAGCTAGTCGGATGGTTTCTAAATCAATCTAATCTATTAAGGAAATTCTAAATTTTTTAGCACTGGGCAACATCGCTTTAGAGTTCAGGTTCTGTACCGTATACACATATGTTTGGGTTCAGGATAGACAGGAATTGCACAGGAAGGTTCAGGGGATTGCATCAAGAAGGGATGAAAAATCCCCTAATTATATACATTTTAAAAAACACATCTTCTTTTTGTATATGCCACGTTTTAAACTTTACAGCAAACAAATTTATCTAAAAAACCCAACTTAGGCAACTGTAACTTTTTACAAAACATTAGGTTCAAGGAGTTGTATGGTTCAGTGGCCCAACATTCTATAAAGATGAATATATATA
>JACEGR010006973.1:0-54554 GCA_014170235.1 Listronotus bonariensis
AGTGCATGTCAATAATTGTAAAATCCTTTTTTAGGTTGGTAAAACTAATAAACAGGATTTTTGGAAAAATGTATTTTTTCAATTAATCTCCAACTCCGTTAATATATGCAGCGGCCTTTTTAATCTAAGTTTGGTAAGTTTCTTTGTACCATTTTTTTTCTTAGAAATAAAACAAAACCTTTACGAATAAGTTGTCTTAACGTTTATAATCAAGGCAGAATTGATAAAAATTCGCTAAATCTGTGTTTACAAAGTTCGGTATTTAAGGGTTTTTGGCACGTGTAATTGAATAGTAATATCAAAAGTTTTGCCAGATTTTAATAAAAATGCTGTGCTGTCATATTTTGGCAACTCCTAAAGATTAAATTGTAAAAATTTAAAATCTTACTAAAGTTTGGATACTCTTTTCACTGCCATTGAAATAAGCACGCCATTTCTTTAAAATAATACAAATGTTTCTTGTAGGGCACAACTAAGAAATCGGACAACAATGTCAATCTCAGTTCAATTCTACTTATCCAAAAACCTCCATAATATATTATCAGATTTTGTAAACGAAGCTTAAGCGCTTTTATAGAGATATTTAGTCGTATTTGTACTTCTTATTAAAAATGCGGTTTATATTCAGTAAAACAATAAAAAAAATAATTTGTGAACTTATTGAATTGGTCTGCCCAATTTCTAGCAATAAAAATAAACAATGCATTTTATGTCTGTACAAAACGGAAGAAACGCGTTCATCACTATTAAATTATTCTTTATGTTCAACCGACTTTTTATAAACGCAGCTTAAGCAGCGTTAAAGATATTTTAGAGCTGCAGTACTTTTTACTAATGAAGTATACTAATATAAACAAGGTTGTTTTTAAGACGACTAAAACCAACCAAAAACTTATAAACGCTTCATATATCTCCAAAACCGTCCTCTTTGAACCGAAGTAAGTTTGATAAGATCGGTAATTCTAGCCTTAAACCTCTTCACACAGTAAATATTATTAAAGCAATTTTATTGACACTATATACCGGGTGACAATGAGATTACTTTCCGGTGGCCATTTTTACGACATACGACTCAAGGTCACGTTTTTGACATTTGTCAAATTTGATTCTTTTCTCTGAAATAACCGTCAAAATTCGCAACATCCCTATTAAACAACCGCGACTTTACCTAACCTTGTTAATATTTCAAAATGTACGCGTCTCGCGGAGCGTGCAATCGAATTCTTCGAAAGAGCAAAAAAGTCTTATTTTTTCATTCTCTATCCGAATGCAACATCAGTTTTTTGAAACTCGAAAAAATTTTACTCGCTCGCTTCACTTATGACAGCAGAACAGTAAAAAAATCCGATTTTCATAAAAATTTGGTCAAGGCGGTTTTAGACCATGCTGATTCGATCCCGCAAATCCAAATTGCAAATTTCTGAAAGAAAATTGGTAACCTTCTTTTTAGCCACCCTGTATATTTTAAATTTACGTTTTCTTACTAATGACGTCACAATCTACCAAAAAGGTCCTATACGATGCTTCGCTTTCATCTCGAATATTAATTTTTTTATTATTGACAGCTGTCAAATTTGACATTTGACTATATTGCCAAGAGTGAAAAGTAATTATTTTTTTGATTTTATATAGGACTGCTTTTTTAATATTGTCGAACTTTTAGTAATTTCTCGCGTCTATTATGTATGGTATTATATTATAGTTTTGTTTCAGTTTATTTTATAATCGGGGTACACGGTCAGGCAAAACTGTCACATCTGTCAATAAAGCCAAACTCGAACGCAAATTTCACCGTGTGTAATAAAAACTGTCACATCTGGCTTGGCATGCGACCTCGATGTCCTAATTTAATTTTTAGTAGCGCGCGTCGTGCCACTTGTGCATATGTAGGACACGTCAGTTAACGTTTCAGTTTAGGAACATCGTCTACGAGGTTATATTGTTGGTTTTAAGTTAACAAAAGGGCTCTTTGGAGCCAGGAAATTGTTTTGCGTGATTTTATTGATATGTACCAAGGTTATCCATGCTTTTGGAAGTTAAGAGTAATGAATACATTAACAAAAGTAAAAAATCATTTCGCTGAATTACGTTTATGTTCAAGTTGATCACACCACCAGCTGCCAAAACTAACGCTGAACTGACAGGTACATCTGAATCGTGTGTATCAAAAGCTTCATTTGACATTTGCTTTCATGCAAGTGCGTTCCAGGTTTGCATGACCGTGTATACCCCGGTATACAGGTTTAATATATTGATCAATTTTGACATTAACATAATATTTTTTGATCGTGTAAGCATTAATAAGTTATGCTGAAAAAATGCATTTAGGATGATGGCATCCATCATTAAAAAGGTTTTGGCAAAAATATGCCTTTTAGATGATGGCATTACATTATTTTTTTCCTAATGACAATAAAATGCATTTTTACCGTCCAGGGAACTAAAATGTGCATAAATAATGCACATGCATAATGTGTGTTTATGTACAGGGTGTCCCATATAAAATTAAATACTATAATTTTGGAAAAACCATAAGAGATACAATAAAAATACTAAAAAAATACATTTCACTGAACTAACCTTCTGCATTTAACTTTTCTTGTATCTCCTTATGGTTTTCAAAATTATAGTATTATTCCTTATCGGGACGCCCTGTATCATCTTAAACACACATATATGCACGTGCTTCTCCACTGCACATTTTCAGTTCCTGAACGGTAAAAAATGCATTTTATTGTCATTAAGAAGAAAGAATAATCGTGAATGCTCATCATCTAAAAGGCATATTTAACGATGGATGCCATCATCCTAAACCTTTCAGCAAAAACATTAATGATATGGATGCCACCATCCATCAACGCAGTTCTTCAGTCATAACTGTGTTATTGATGAATGCCATCACATTTT
Source organism: Listronotus bonariensis (assembly GCA_014170235.1). NCBI lineage: Eukaryota > Metazoa > Arthropoda > Insecta > Coleoptera > Curculionidae > Listronotus > Listronotus bonariensis. The sequence continues at coordinate 2,908 of JACEGR010006973.1, forward strand.
CATGCAACACGTGGCAGTCATAACAGGCCAATTGCCCATTTTGATGTCTTTGATACTTTTTGCCAATGCCTTGCCGGCAAAAATATTTAACATTTGTAATATGATAATGTATGTAAATACTCTTCACTGTTTTTTAATATAACAACAAAGTTCACAAATAAATGTCTTCGTCCTAAGAGAGAGAGACTAAGCGCATTCAAGATGGACCCACTTTGAACAACCTTGGCGTGTAGATTTCGTTTTATATTTACCCACCAATAAAAAAAAGTTTTTGACGTTAACAAACACGTAAAGATAGTATGTCATTTTTATACTTATTACAAAACATGTTTAAATTTTGAGAGTATAAATTTAATATACCTATAGTAATCATATTAATAAATAAACATAACCAAACTATTGTGTTTTAATAAAAAAAATAACAAAATTTATAACAAAACTATGTAACTTTGCAAAAACACACAAATAAATACTAAATTAATTAGAATTGTTTTGAGGTTGGTGAAATTAAAATTGAACTTGACATATCGTGCAAAAAAATCAGGGACATGCAGCTGTACGGTAATTTCAATATGAACTGCAGTGATCATATTACACGCTTTAACACGTTTATGAAATCGCTGCTAAAGGTGGAAATTTAATAATTACACATTGTATCACATTACCCGGATATGTTATTTTACGCCAGTTTCCCTACATATTTGTTTTATTTGTAGAGTGAAAATATTCCCGTAGCTGTATACAACTCCAACTGGATAACTGCTAGCAGTAAATTAAAGCAAGATTTATTATTTCTTATGCAATGTACGCAGAAACCTTTAAAATTATATGCTGTTAACTTTTTTGAAATGTCTGTGGACACATTCGCTAAGGCAAGTAAAAGTAATAATAATATTAAAAATTACTTACAAGACACACACACAGCTCAAATTTATATAAACGTTTTCAGCAGTGCCGTGCCTACCAGGGGGTGCAAGTGGTGCAAGGCGCCAGGGCACAATGCTGCTGGGGCGGAAATAAAATTATTAAAAATTATAAAATGTTAAACATATGTTATTTTTAAATTAAAAATTCGAAAATATATTTGGTTAAAGATTTTGCTAACATGGTGGTCTGAAAAGTGGAATTTTAGTAAACATGCTGTTTTTATTTAAGTATTTAATACCTACCTAAATCTCTCTTTTTACCTGAGTTTTATTTTAGGTGTATTTTTGTAACGCAAGTAACATTTGTAAGTTTTTTTGTTATTTATTCGATACATTTTGTTGTCTGTTGTCTTTTTGCTAAAAGCTGTAATAAAATTTATTAAAAAAATATATTAAAATTATTTTAAAGTAAATACAGTATACTAATGTATTAATTTCCAGTTAACAAATCATCGAATTTTTTTTTTTTTATCTTTGGACAAACCACGAAGGCTAAAAGCCTAAATACTAACGTACCGTGGGTGTCTTAAGAGAGGTAAGAGGGAGTTTGTTGACACGGGACTTAAATATTTGAAGATTTGGGGGGAAGGTAAGACCTCCGCGGGCAGCAGGTTCCACAACCTAGAAACTCTAGGGATAAAAGAACAAACAAAGTGGGAAGTTCGGGGCCTGTCCAGTTGGACCGTATAGGGATGCATACGCGCGGAACCACGAGTTTCTCTGTTGGGAACCGTTAATGGAGGAACTATACTGGACAATTCTTCAGAGCAGAAGCCATGGAAGTACCTATAAAAAAGCGATAAATCCCCCACAGCCCGACGATGTGCAAGAGAGGGAAGCCTTTCTGTAAGTGAAGGATCATCAATGAGACGAATAGCTCTTCTTTGAATAGAATCAAGAATGCTTAGGGTTGTGGGGGGACGCCATGCCCCAGATATGAGAACAATATTCCAAGGGAGGTCGGATTTGGGACACATATAAAGTGTATAAATTAGAAGGGGAAAAATACTTGTCATATAAGTGGGCTCTGTTTTAAAGTTTACACGCTCTAATATTAAATTGTTTGTTGTTGAAGGATGAAGGTCAAAAGCGTTCGGCAGAATTCTGTGACAATTTATTTTTAATGAAGCTTTCTAATTTGGTAAAAATAACTTTAAAACTTATTACTCTTAATCTTTAACACCTGGGAAAAACATGAATGTATTTGATTTGAGTATAAAGATTGAATCTCTTTGTAAAAAATGCAGTTATGGAAAAAGAAGTTAAAAGAAAACTGATTTGGTATGTTTCCCACATTGTGTAGAAGCATTCAGGATTTTTCACTAAAAAAACATAAAATTGATATGTTAAAAACTATGGGGAGCCATTTAGAAAACCTGAGTACAAATTCCGACGATACTTATTTGCAGAAGAAGGTAGTAATTTGTCCAATTGAAATTGGGTTTGTAATCCATTTGATAGTAAACCTAATGGCCTATTACTGGAAGAAGAAGAACAACTAATAAACGTTTTGTCCAGCACTTTACTGAAAATGGATTTCAGTACCAAATCTTTAACAAATTTCTAGATCGAACTTCCAAATGACTTGTTTTCCCCACGTCCTATCTTTGTAAAACCGGATTTTCTGCTGTTGCTTGAACTAGAAGAAGTACTTAAAGTTGCCATTTTCAATGTGGAACCCCAGCTTACAGAGATTGTATGCCACAAAGCAAGCACATGTCAGCCGTTGGTCCTTGGATTCTAAGAATAGTTAAAATTTGTTAGGCTTAGAATAAGTTTGTAGTCCAATATTTGACAATACAAATTTTATTATTCGGTTTTAACAATTTTGTTTTTAAATTTATTGAGCTCCCTTACAAACTTAACACCCCCCCCCTAGGGGTCGCGCCCTATGTTGAGACCTGCTGCCCTATATAGATAATATAGATGTACAGGACGCTCATCATTGGGATTTCGGAAACCATAAGAGATACAGGATCGGTTAAATGGAAGCAAAGTTGCGCAATTTGATGCTCAATAAAATGCCGTTTTGCCTTTTAAAAAATTCCGAGTACTTCCAAAGATATTCGAAAAAAACCGGACTTTTTAATTTTGGTTTCTATTGTTTTCTGGCTATATTTCTTAAGTAACTCAAAATGAAAAACACGTTTTCATGGCCACTTTTTCTGTTCTATAATTCAGTGTGATTAAATATTGAATCTGACGTTTCGGCTTCTGGCGACCATCATCAACTTATTTTTTAAATACGGACCTGATATTTTTTTAATTTAATTAAATCCTTTCATCACTCTTAAAACACTATATATCGCCACATTGATATTTGCCGACGTTTCGTACAGAAAATTCCATCACCAGAATATTACATATTTATTTTACCATAATACGGCCCTGAACTACATTTTTAGGTAAGAAGGTAAAAAAAAAGAATAAACTTATTACATATTCGTAATCTTTTTATTGCAACTCATTGATATCTAACAGCGAAAATTACTTTATTAACCGAAAATTTCATGAATATTAGACATAAGATACAAAAAGGTAGACAACAAATCAGCTTACATAAACAATTTGTAATACTATCTTGATGCCCATATTAAAAATAAACATAATTTAATCACTATTATAGGTGTTCAAAGAGATAACCTTCCGTCTCAATGCATTTTCTTGCTTTGCTTTGTATTTTTAATACAGCTCGATTAATTGTTCTCACAGGAAGGGCAGCGACTTCCCTTATCAAATGTTGTCGTAGTGCTTAAAGGTCGTGAGGTGCATTTTTAAATAAACAGTTCTTAAGATATCCCCAAAGGAAATAATCTAGGGGACTAAGATCTGGGCTCCTAGCGAGCCATCTTGCAAAACCATTTATTAGAAAATATATGGTAAAGGAATTGAGCTACTTCCCTTCCATTGTGGGCAAGAGCTCCGTCTTACTGCCATCATATTTCTTGAAATACTGCCAAAGGTTGATTATCTAGGGCGTCTAAGACATCATTCCTAATCAAATTTAGATATCGTTCGGAAGTTAAGGTACCTTCGTAAACGAAAGGTCCAATAATTTTGTTCCTCCACATACCAATCCATACATTAAATGAAGTTCTCCCTTGAATTCGTACCTGCTGGTTAGTTTCTGTTAATAAAGTAATTTTCGCTGTTAGATATCAATAAGTTGCAATAAAACATTATGAATATGTAATAAGTTTATTCTTTTTTTTACCTTCTTACCTAAAAATGTAGTTCAGGGCCATATTATGGTTAAATAAATATGCAATATTCTGGTGATGGAATTATCTGTACGAAACGTGAGTAAATATCAAAGTGGCGATATATAGTGTTTTAAGAGTAATGAAAGGATTTAAATAAATTGAAAAAATATCAGGTTCGTATTTAAAAAAATTAAGTTGATGATGGTCGCCAGAAGCCGAAACGTCAGATTTAATATTTAATCACACTGAATTATAGAGCAGAAAAAGTGGCCATGAAAACGTGTTTTTCATTTTGAGATATCTTAACAAAAATAGCCAGAAAACAATAGAAACCAAAATTGAAAATTGAAAATTTTTTCGAATATCTTCGGAAGTACTAGGAATTTTTTAAAACGCAAAACGGCATTTTATTCAGCATCAAATTGCGCAACTTTGCCTCCATTTAACCGATCCCGTATCTCTTACGGTTTCCGAAATTCCAATGATGAGCGTCGAATTCGAGCCACCCTGTACTGGAGTAATCAAGCATTTGACTACGTAGCGAATCCAGTTTGATTACCAAATATAAGGCAAGTCGCAAATTGAGACGCGTCTGACACGTGCGACGCGAGAAATATGTCACCGTCACAAAAATCAACGTCTTTTCGAGTAGACGCGTCGGAATTTGCACTGTATAATTTAATTTCATAAGTTACAAAAGTACGTGCTGTATTGCGTCGCGTCGTACGCGTTATACGTGTCTCAATTTGCGCCTTGCCTTAAGCTCACAATTTTACATTTCTACTTACTTTTTTTAGATAGTTCGTGCATCCATTTCATATTACACAGCATTGGTGACAATAAATAGCCAAAAGAATTAGACATGTGGAAATAGAAAAATATATATGTTAGAATAATTTTAATAGTACATTTATTTTTGTTTGTGATTTCTTTACTATTTTTTAATACAGTACGCGTCTAAATCAAAAATCGTTTGGTATTTTTTATTAAAAATTTGAAGACGTTAGTAAGATCATATAAATTAAATTTTAAGCAAAAAAATAACAGATATAAATGTCAAACTGATAGTTAGATGCCATTTTGTAGAAAAACATAAATGGAAAGGGGTTGGGTCTTCTGGCACATTATTTTAAAGCTCTGACGAAGAATATATTACCCTAGAATATAGAGTCAATACCTTCTTTTACTACAAAATGGTGGTACATTTATGACCATAATAAAATTTGAAAATTTTCCAAAAATAATAAAGTTGAGTATAATAATAATTATGGTATTTTTTTAAAGCTCTTTTCAAGATATTTCTAATTGCAATATAATATATAGGGTGTTTTATTTAAAAAATATTCTTCTTGTCCCCGTCTGTATATTATCACCATCAAAAGGATTTTTGCATTAATCATATCTCACTTAATTAGTTTTGGAAACATGACCATCCAAATCAAATTGTCGCGTAAATATTTAATATACCGCCCGCCATTTCGTAGTAGGTAGAGGTACTGACTTTACATTGTAGGTTTATTAAGTGCTTATCAGAAGCTTTAAAATGAAGTGCCATAGAACCGCCACTTCTATTATTTTTTAAAATGGCACCCAACTCTTAGTTTGACATTTATGTCTGTCAATTCATGCCTATAATTTGGTTTAGTTTGTCTTACCAAAGTCCTTAAATTTTTGATGAGAACATATTGAACAATTGAAGTTAAAAGGAGGGGTCCTAATTTAATACTCGCGCTGTATGAAAAAGTATAAAATAGTCACGAAAAGCTTTGTAATACTTAACTATTATTCTAGTTATCTAATTATTTGACATGGAAGAAAAAGGGTTTTCGCATATTTTTAGGCTTTCGGTTTTACCGGAAATGTCTTTAATTTTGAATTATTACATGAAACCCCCTATACATTTTAATATTTTTTGACTTCTAAAAGAATTGCTGATTAGAATGTGACAAAAAAATAACAGATATAAATGTCAAACTGATAGTTAGATGCCATTTTGTAGAAAAACATAAATGGAAAGGGGTTGGGTCTTCTGGCACATTATTTTAAAGCTCTGACGAAGAATATATTACCCTAGAATATAGAGTCAATACCTTCTTTTACTACAAAATGGTGGTACATTTATGACCATAATAAAATTTGAAAATTTTCCGAAAATAATAAAGTTGAGTATAATAATAATTATGGTATTTTTTTAAAGCTCTTTTCAAGATATTTCTAATTGTAATATAATATATAGGGTGTTTTATTTAAAAAATATTCTTCTTGTCCTCGTCTGTATATTATCACCATCAAAAGGATTTTTGCATTAATCATATCTCACTTAATTAGTTTTGGAAACATGACCATCCAAATCAAATTGTCGCGTAAATATTTAATATACCGCCATTTCTTAGTAGGTAGAGGTACTGACTTTACATTGTAGGTTTATAAAGTACTTATCAGAAGCTTTAAAATGAAGTGCCATAGAACCGCCACTTCTATTATTTTTTTAAAATGGCACCCAACTCTTAGTTTGACATTTATGTCTGTCAATTCATGCCTATAATTTAGTTTAGTTTGTCTTACCAAAGTCCAAATTTTTGATGAGAACATGTTGAACAATTAAAGTTAAAAGGAGGGATCCTAATTTAATACTCGCACTGTATGAAAAAGTATAAAATAGTCACGAAAAGCTTTGTAACACTTAACTATTATTCTAGTTATCTAATTAATTGACATGGAAGAAGGGTTTTCGCATATTTTTAGGCTTTCGGTTTTACCGAAAATGTCTTTAATTTTGTATTTTTAAATGAAACACCCTATACATTTTAATATTTTTTGCCTTCTAAAAGAATTGCTAATCAGAATGTAAATTTGTAAAAGTAATTCCGACAACTTAATTTTTTAAAAATCATGTATACTATTGCATCTAGATAGCCATGATTAGATACAAGTTAATCTAAGGGCCATAGGTAATATTGGAAATAAACTTACGATTGTAGTTTTATTAATAAGTATGAAATATAGGAATAAAACAAGTTGGCAAAATTAATTGTCATCAACATGATCCATTCTGGTTTTTTAAAAGTCAAAATTCATTAGGCTCGCCACAAAATAAGAAACTATATTTTAAAAGATCCTCAGAAGGTCGCCTACGAAGATAATCGAGAATCTATCCAGTCCACAAAGTCAAATGTTTATTACTTATAGTCTATAATAGGAAATAGGAGATGCCCGAAAATGTGGATTAAAGTAATAATTATTTTAAAAAATCCCAAAGTTCTTAATACACAATGTATAACTTTACCTTATTTTTTTTTTAATTCAATATAAACTATTTATTTGTTTTCTTTAATAATAAATATTGACCCATTAGCGTTTCTTAAAAAAATACTTTTCATGGAATTCGTCAGAACTTAAAAATGACACTTAGTAATAACTACAATAAAAATGTAAATAATTTTAACATTTCTGGAATCAAAAATTTATATCATAAAGTTTTGAAAATAATAATGTTCAAATGTCCTCTACTTGTTCAGTTGAATGGATTCTTGGGGCCCATTTTCTAATTACCTTTTCAATCATATCACCCGGTAAATTTGTAATGGTGTGTGATTTTCTGTTTGAGGTCACGAAACGTTCGTGGCCTATTTTTGTAGACCTAAGATTTAAGGTAACCACCACCATGGCGACCAGTTCACATTACCATTTCTCAAAATATCCGCATTCTGATCGATATCAAAATACGCTCTTGTTTTTAAAATGGCGTCTAGGTCTGTCCCCAAGTAGCCGTTTGACCAAAAAAGATTCTCTTACTCCAGATGTCAAAGAAAACCCTTAAACATTGAGTAAAGGTACATCGTTAAAATTAATCTGATCAACAGATCGGAACGAACTTAGAAACGTGTTGTAATTAGTCGATTTCAAGGTTTTGATCAAAATTTACAAATCAGAACACGTAGAACACGTTTCTAAGTTTTATCCGATCGGTTGAATCAGATTCAGTTAAACGATGTACCTCTATTTATTTATCGGAAGACAGGTCATGCAACTATTTAAGCCTTACTAGCCGGTTTTTGCAAGGAATTTTGGTAAAAGACTTGAAGACGTTTCCGTACAAAATTCAAATACGCTCCTTAGCCATTCACCTTACCACTTTCAAATTATCTAATTGTTAAGATACTAAGAAAAAACCACCTGACAAATTATCAGATGGTTTATCTAACTGATAAAAGCTAGTAGGTATTGCGATTACACAAAAACTTTTAACAAGCTGTTAACCTGGCTGACTGTCCGATAAATATTTATTAGAGATTGGTAAATATAGCAGTAAATTAACCTTATTAACAAACAGAATACATTTTTTTCATTTATGGCCAAAGTTGCTGTCTTAGAAATTAAAGTGAAAACTTTTTTGACACCTTGTATTAACAGTTAGTGTAAGTTAAGCTAATATGTATAAATCTAATAAAAAACAAGCAATTTTTGCACTGATTTGCTCAGAATATATAGGTTTGCTTTAGGTTATTAAATTTTAACCTTTTAGGATATCCATTTGTGCTTTGCTTAAACTTTAAACTTTATAATTCTTAAAAGAGTGTTTTATTTGTGCTGAATAAAAATATTATAATTTCATCTCTACTAATTATTTCTTTTACGTGACTTATCAAAAAATGTTGCATTAAAAAACAAAACCTTAGGATATACATTTATATAAAATCTTTAAAAAATAACCAATTTACATTCATGAATGCAAAGAAAAAAACCAAAACATTACTTGACCGTTATTAATAACTAAAAAGTACACACTTTTTTTGCTTTTCTCTTAATGGTAGGGGGACCCAAGAGGGGATTTCGGGATTTACTCCAGCGTGACAAAATAATATGCCGAAGGATACCGTGTACCCGGTTAGGTACCTATACCAAATATGAGCTGCGTATACAGGGCCAATTGTAAAATACAAAAATATATTTATTTTTCGAGCGCGTCAGATTAAGATAGGGTAAGTTAATTACATGCTAAACAGTGTATATTCCACTAATCTGACAATTTAAAAATGACCTAAAGAAAGCACAGGGCTACAAAGTTGTAAAAAACGTCATTATGACGTTCTCCAGCGTGGCTATGTTTTTTTTATTTAAAGAGAATAATTTAAGGATAACGAAAAATATATAATCTGATACAATAAGAACAATTTTTAGAAGCCGAAATAATAACATTTTTTTGACATATTTAAAAATTTGCAGCCGCTTTCCCCACCGATGAAAAGGTATATATTATATAACATTTTTTCTTATTATCATCTAAGCTGCAACCCAATAGGTCTCTATGATGCTCAAATAAATCCCCATAATTATTACGAACACGGGCGAAAAGAGCTAACAACATCAACCAACTTATTAAACAAAGAGGAGAAAACGCTTATTTGTAAAAATAATTTTAAAAAATACGGATGATGAATACGAAACGTGTGATTTAAAAAATTTAGTATATTTTAATAGTGAAGCATTATAAACAAGTTTTTAACAGTGTGTTGACGAATGGACTTAACTATACCTATAAAAAGTTATTTTTGAGATTTGGAAAAAGTTATTCTGCATAAAAGTGTTTGTACTGTACTGTGTGTACTATTATTCTAATTTTTTTTGTTACTGAATTCGAAAAAATATTTTTATTTTTTTTTAACGTAAACCCTAACTTTTCTTGGGAATCAAAACCAACAGGAAAAAATATACACTGTTGATTACTTTTTTATGCTTTTTAACTTGGTAGTTTCAAAATACGTTTTTTGTTTTTTTTTATTTTGCCGATTTGAAACATACCGTATATTCTACGATGATTTTTATTACAGACCCAAGCATTTTAAACAAAGCAAATTGAAATATAAAAAAATACAGGTTTAGTTAAGTCCATCCGTGGACACACTGTATATCAATAAATGTAACTAGAATTAAATATATTCCAACAAAAACTAATTTAAAATAAATCCAAATAGAAAACAATACGAACTACCAAAATAAGAACAATACCCCACAAATGATACGATAAAACCAAATAAAACAAACAAAACTCTGCAAATAAAAACCGAAAGAACCGATAGGTTTTAATCAGATTTTATACAAATAAATCCGGACAAATCCAAATAAAAACGAATGCAAATAGGTGAATTCAAATTATATCAAATAAAAGAAAATAGTATACACTGTTGATAAATTTTGTATGCTTTTTAATAAGTTACTTTTAAAATACAATGAAATGAAAAAAAAAAAATACAAAATAAATCCAAATTGGTCCAAATAGATTTAAATAATAACCAATAAAATCAAATATATTTACTACAAATAAATCTAAATAGAAGCAAATTGGAACAATTCAAGCGAGGAACATAACCAACAAATGATACGTTGAAACCAATTAAAAAGAAACAAATCCGAACACACATAAAAATGTGAAATTTTTCGTAACCATGTAAATTAAACCGATAGAACCAAATAAGTTTAATCAGTATTTATACAAATAAATCAAAACAAACTCTAACACAAACGTATGCAAATAGATTCGAATTTAATTAAAAAGTCAAATTTACCAATAAAACAGAATAATTCCGAATGATTTAAGATAACGCAAATAGGATCAAATAATTCCAATTTAAAAGCCTAAAAATAGGTCCAAATAAAAAACTTATTTGGTTTTATCGCATCCTATTTGAAATTTTCGATAGGGTAGGGTACTGCCAGTTTAAGACTACTGTTCTATATTTTTAATTGGATTTATACAGTGACCGCCAAAGTGTTGGACACTTATGATTTTTTTTTTTTTAAATGAATTAAAATTTTAGTAATTTATTTTAATTAAATTATTATAAATTAACTCCCCAACCGACACCCATGAGCCCAATGTCATTATTAAATTTTAGGTTACTCGATAAGCTGAGGTGATTGCCAAAAAAGTTTTTTTATCTATTTTACAAATAAAACATTTTTCCATATGTGTCCAACTCTTTGGCGGTCACTGTATGTATAAAAGGTTAAAAGATACTCGTTTTACACACAATATTTTTATTCGGGTAAGTTTATATATTGGTACAAATATCGTTGCCATGAATATTGAATACGGTACAGCTCATAAACACGTACCTACACTTTTTTAAATCTAAATTAAGTTTAATATTGATCCCTATACAAAGTCATACACATTTATATACTAATATTTATGGTTAATTCCTTGCGTAATAAGCATGGATATAAAATAAACAACAGCAAGTCAGTGGCATTGTAAAAGATAAGCATTTAAACAAATAGTTAGGAAGTTTCTAATATTTTTTGTTATAGGTATTTTTCTACATACACGAAACTTAAGGAAGTGACTCTACTTGATAAAATAAGGGTAGAGCTTCATATAAATTTTTTCAAAATGTCATTCGTTTTCGAGTTACAAGCCGTCAAATTTTAATTTTAATTTTGTTTTTTTGCCATATTGCATTTATTTTTTAACCAATTCAGTTGATATTTGGCACACAAATCGAGTTTTGCAGATTCTAAAATTTTAAGATAAAAGTACTTTTTATAAATACCGCCAGAGGGCACTTTACCTAAAACTTAAAATTTATTTACATTATAACTTTTTTATTTTGACAGATATCGCAAAGCTGGGGACGCCATTTTATAGACACGCAAAAACTTAAAAAATAAGGTACTCTTTATTAAAGTCGATAAACCTCACCGTTTAGGCCTCAATAGACATCAAAGTTTTCATATCAAAGTTTTCATCAATTTCAATAAAATTACCTTCATACATACAGGGTGTCCAGTCACTCAACCGACAGACTTTACAGGGGCGATTTTACAACAGAAAAAAAACTTTATATAAACATATGTCCTAAACGTCTTATTTTTTGAACTGTGTGTTAAAGATCTAAAAAAAAAAAATTTGAAATTTTAACACCCGGTAGTTCAAAAACTAAGACGTTGGGACTTTGTATGTATGTAGGTAATTTAATTGAAATTGATAAAAACTTTAATGTCTATTGGTGTCTAAACGGTGAGGTTTATCGACTTTAATAAAGAGTACCTTATTTTTAGGTTTTTGATTGTCTATAAAATGGAGCCCCCAGCTTTGTAATATCTGTCAAAATAAAAAGTTATAATGTAAATAAATTTTATGTTTTAGGTAAAGTGCCCTCTGGCGGTATATAAAAAAGTACTTTTGAAATTTTAGAATCTGCAAAACTTGATTTGTGTGCCAAATATTAACTGGATTGGTTAAAAATAAATGCAATATGGCGAAAAAACAAAATAAAAATTGAACTTTGACGGTTGAAAACGAATGACATTTTGAAAAAAAAATTATGAAGCTCTACTCCTTATTTTGTCAGGTAGAATCACCCCTTTAAGTTTCGTGATCGATTTATAAATCACCCCGTATATACAAATTTACACATGTTTATATTCTGAAATATAAATTCTTAATTTTCCACCCCACGCTTTGGCAAAAATTTCCCATGAAACTTTTAAAGTGGCACGACGTGTATACATGGCGTTTCACAACAATTGCAAAACACTTAGGAGGCGATTCATTGATTAAAATGAAGGATTGTTTGTTGTAGGTATAAACATTTTCTCAAAAGTCAACCATTAGGGGGTTATCGCGGTAGAAATATGGCGGATATAAGGGGTAATAAAGAATGTAGTTAAGAAAATTTAAGGGCAAATTCTGCTTTTCAAAATATACCAGTTTATATAAACATGGGCCCTTAAATTCCTTGTTCTCAAAATAAAACAGGTTAAACTTGAAAAAAAATATTTAGTGGAGTCTCGAGCGGCAACTAATGAAATATTTCTTACAAAAAAATGACAACTGACTGTGTAAATTATATAAAATTTTTGTGCTTTCTTTATTGAGCAAATAAAATACAGTTTTTATGTCTTTATCTTTTCGTATCTTGTTTAGTTTATCTAAAAAAAAAAAAAATTTACCAATTTGCACATTTTTTTATTTAAATAAAGTGTTTTAAAATTGTTCAGTTTTGGGAAAAGTTTACACCCTGTATCTTAATAACGAAAAATTTGCGGATCACAAGTAGTTTCTATAATTTTTTTGTGCAGTACCCTGACCTTTTATTTTCTTAACAACATTCTGTGACCGTCTGTATAAAAAAATAAAATTTTTTTTTCTTAATAACGGCTCAATAGATGACAACAGATAAATATATATTTTTTTATACAGGTTGTCCGGAAAGGTAAGGTCAAAAATGATAAGGGTAATAGAGTAAACCCAAATAATATATTCATATAAAAAAGTTCTATCGCGCTTGTGCTACTAAAAACCTTATGGTAATGCTTCTTTCCATAGGTTAACGGCTGTTCAGTAAGTCAAAATTAAACAGGGTGCGATGATTTTTTTTAAATTTAAAGTATGCATTTTTAACACAGGTGACAAATTTGACATTTTGCTTTGACCGTTTGATTCCTTTTATCATTTTTATACAAAAAAGGTATACTTTATTTGATATCTTGGTAGATATATAAAAAGGTATACTTTATTTGATATCTTGGAAGGTTTTCCATAAAATCGCATTTTAAATCAGAAAACCAGCATTTTCTATGTAATAAAAAATTCCATATTTTTCAGGAAATTTTTAAAATCTGGTAAAATTATTAAAAACGGTGTTTGTTAGCCCATTTAACTTTATATTTCAGTTAAAAACCGTTTTTAAGAATTTTACCATATTTTAAATCATTTTTTAAAAAATGGAATTTTTTTATTACATAGAAAATGCTGGTTCTCTGGATTTAAAATGCATTTTTATAAAAACCGGTCCAAGATATTAATTTCAATAGGGTATACGGTTTCTGTATAAAAATGATAAAGGAATCAAACGTTCAAAGCAAAATATCAAATTTGTCAACAGTGCCAAAAATGCTTACATTAAATGAAAAAAAAATCGTCGCACCCTGTATAATTCCGACTTACTGAACAGCCATTTACCTAGGGAAAGAATCATTATTTAGTAGCCCAAACATCATTGGTACTGTGGCAACAGTTCAAAAGTTATTATTAAATTAAGTTTTTTTATACCAACTTTGAAGGTCAATATCTCCCCAACGAAGAGCGATAGAACTTTTCTTTTATATGAAGTACTAACATTGATATCGATTTAAATAGGAAATGCCGTTTCTGTACAAATATGATAAAGGAATTAAACGGTCAAAGCAAAATATCAAATTTGTCAACAATGCCAAAAATGCTTACATTAAATGAAAAAAATCGTCACACCCTGTATAATTCCGACTTACTGAACAGCTATTTATCTAGGGAAAGAAGCATTTACTGAGGTTATTTAGTAGCCCAAACATCATTGGTACTGTGGCCACAGTTCAAAAGTTATAATTAAATTAAGTCTTTTTATACCAACTTTGAAGGTCAATATCTCCCCAACGAAGAGCGATAGAACTTTTTTTTATATAAAGTATTAACATTATTTTGGCTCACTCGATCACCCCTATCATTTTTGACCTTACCTTTTCGGACACCCTGTATATAAAATAAATTTTCCAGTTCTGACACGTTATGACTTACAATTTGTTTATTTTGTTTTAGGTCATTGCGTAGGTTTTTTTTAATTAAATAAACAAAAACAAAAAAAACCCTTTCAATAATTCCAAGAAAATGTGAAAATATTTTAAAAGTTTACTTTTATGATCGCAATATAGGTATTCATAGAATTTAATTATTTTATCCATTTTCGTTTTTGTGACAAAAAAAAACGTTTTTCTCCATTTGTGTATCGCTATATCTTCCTAATGATTTACCTTTGACCCTATATTTATACAACAAATTACGCTTTATTTTGGGCAAGCAATCACTTCCTAAATGTGGTTGTATTTTTTGAATTACGCTGTATAATAGAACAAAAATAAGTTTCCTTACGAAATAAATTATCCTTTATAAACAAGTTGGTTTCTGTAAGTTAAAAATAAAGAGAACTGCCACAAGTAAATATAAAAATATTAACTTCCTAACTATAAGATTTTTTTAATAGGAACAAGTCCGTATCGCATTATCTGTTGTTGCATTATAGGTGGCGTGGTATAATATGCCGAAAAATATAAGTCCTTGAGTTTTTGGAAAAAAATCTGTTATATAATAAAAAAAATAAAGAAAGAAACAAATTTTTCTATATTCAAAATAGTATATTATTACAGCTCTTCTTGCAAGCAGAGCTAAATATGTTTTTAAACACAATATTTTTTCTCTAACGATTGATTTTGCATCTAAGACTATGAATGAAATACAACAGGGCGTTGCATACATAAAATCCATAGTTAAGTAAGTTGTTTAATGGTCTTTATGTACATGTTTTAAAAATAACCTATAAAGCAATAATGCAATCTTTTAAGGCCGGTAAGTATTGCATATTTGCCACGAGACCAATAGTTCAATAGCCTATAAAATAATTCTATCAATTTTTTTTCTTACACATTTCTAGTTTTAATTAATTTTAGTTTAAAATAGTTTAAACAAGGTTTGCTTTTTATTACCAGTAGCATACCTAACGCAAAACTTAGAAATATCAATAGTAAATCTACAAATGGGCCTTGGTAAGTGGCATTTAAACATTTTATTTTATTTTTTAATTTTGTTAAACACAAATATAGTTTAGCTCTCTGTATAATTATTACGACTTAAAAAGAAGTTAGATATTTAAACCATTTTTTTCTTTAAATTATTAAATTAAGAACACTTAAAAATACTGTGCAAAAATTTAATATAAATCGGAGCAAAATGATACAGCGGTTTAAGTATCACCATGGAATATTGTTTCTCTTATTGGAGGCATGCCGCCCCCCTACAACCCCCTCATTAATCATCCTTCACTTACAGAAAGGCTTCCCTCTCTTGACCATTGTCGGGCTGTGGAGGATTTATCGCTTTTTATAAGCCTCTTCATACCTTCTGCTCTATTGTTCAGTATAATTCTTTCACTTACGGTCCCCAACAAAGAAACTCGAGTTGCCGCACGTATGCATCTCTATAAGGTTCAACTGGACACGCCCCGAACATTCCACTTATTTCGTTCTTTTACCCTTAGAGTTTCTAGAATGTGAATCCTGCTGCCCGCGTAGGTCTTTCCTTTCCCCCCAAATCTTTAAGTATTTAAGTCCCGTGTCAACAAACTTTTTCTTACCTCTCTTAAGATACCCACGGTTCGTTGGTATTTAGGCTTTTAGCCTTCGTGCATTGTCCAAAAATACAAAAAACACCCCTGATCCATACATTATTTTTACTTTTTATAAAAACAAGAGAGTCAATTTATTTTTGTACAAAAAGGTATACCTTATTTAAATCGATATCTTGGACCGTTCTTCATAAAATCGCATTTTAAAAACCAGACGTACCCCTATTTTATATGTAATAAAAAATCCATATTTTAAGGAAAATATTAAAATGTGGTAAAAATAATTAAAAATGGTGTTTAAAAGCCTTTTAAAGTTTATAACACAAATCAAGACTGTTTTTTATAATTTTAACATATTTTAATAATTTTCTCAAAAATGGAACTTTTTATTACATACAAAATGGGGGTATCTTTGGATTTAAAATGCGTTTTTATGAAAAGCAGTCCAAGATATCGATTTAAATAAAAGGTACCTTTTTTGTAAAAAATGATGAAAGAATTAAACGGTCAAACCAAAATGTCAAATTTTCCATCTCTGTAAAAAATGCATACAATAAACGAAAAAATTAGTCTCACACTGTATAAATATGACTTACTGCGCATCATTTGCCTATGAAAAAAAGCATTGGTATAAGTTTATTTAAATGCCCAAATATCATTATTATTATGGTAACCGTTCAAAAGTTATAAATAAAATACATCTTTTTAATTCTAACTTTAAACGTCAATGATTCCCTAAGGAAGCACGATAGAACTTTTTTTTTTATGAAGTACCAACACTATTTTGGCTCACTCTATCACCCCTATTATTTTTAACCTCACCTTTCCGGACACCCTGTATAATCATCGTTTAACAAAGGCAAAAGGAAATCACTACGTATTACGTACATATTTTATTATAACACACCTAGGGATTAATGTAGTAAATTATAAAGTCTTGTACTTCTGTCTAAAATTGGTCTCACGGGCCTATTATCCTTGCTTACTCTTTACTAATACTCAACAAGAAAATTATACTTAAGGAGAATCAATATTTTTATTTAAATATTTACTTTATCATAAAAATTTAATCAGGTAGGACTATTATTATTATTATTTGCATTATCTTATACAAGTAATGCTACACTTTTCACTTTAATCTACCTTTCATATCTATTTTCATAATTTATATTTTTTGTCAATAAGTTGCATTAACCGCTAGTATTTGAACCCCTTAAAAAAATATTTAACCAAAAACATAAATGTGTTAAAGTTCAATAGTTAAATTATATTTGGCTGTGCTCTTCGCCGCAAAAAGTGAAGATCTAAATGAGTGCCAAATCCTGTACAAAATCCAAATATACATGAAATCTAACCTACTTAAAGATCGCTTAAGTATGCTATTGGTGGCACAGTTATATTAAATCAGTCTTTTGCCTATGTAAAGAAAACATTTAAATATATAACCAGAAACATACATTTAAATTTAAAATATACATTGATTTGCAAAAAACTTTTTTATATCTCGTATAAAGGAAGCATTTACAATTGCTAATGTTTTTTTACACTAGCTTTACAATATTTAGGGTGGTCGATAATAAATAGCTAATAAAGTATAACTATTATAGGTAAAAACATTAGAACTTTAATACATTTGCCAATTATTTTTCTTTATTAAGATATAAAATAATTTTTATAGGTAAAAACATCGGGGTTTTGATAAATTTGCCAATTATTTCTCTTTATTAAGATATAAATTTAAAATTCATTGTGGATCTCAAAAATACGTTCATAAACTTTAATTGAAAATATAACACCCCGTATTTATTATTTACCAGTAAAATTTTAAAAAATCTAATTTATTTAAATTTCTAATTTATCGTTTATTTAATATAATTTACTTTTAAAGCTATATGTTATCCACCAGTTTGGTAATAAACCACAATACTATAAAAACAGAATGAACGTTTAAAAAGAAATATATTAAATTATGGTCCGCCTTCGATCAATTCGGTTCTAATATCTATTTCACGTTAACAAGGAAATGTCACATTTCTTAATTAAAAATATTCTAGCATGCTTAATATATACTGTTTTTGAAAATTTTATTAAAAAGTTTGAAATATAGGCACCACTAGGAAAAGGCAGGCTGATATGACCGAAATCTAAGGATAATTTTTACATCAAAAAGTGTGACACCTGTAAATATTCTATTCCACTAACAATGATAATTTTTTTATAATTAAATAAAATTTAAACATACAGTAGTATATCAATAAACATTTTAACCAAAGATTACTTAAAAAGTATATAAAAAGGTCATTAAAATAAAAATTAGAGCTTTCGACAAATAAATGTTTAGAAAACAATCTTAAATATCCAAAATTATGCACTATTTCTTGTTTCTTATTCTTTATTTGAAGTTATGCAGCTTGGAAAAAAAATAGATAAATATGTCCAGGAATATTTAAGGTCACACTTTTAAAGAAAATATATAGCTGAAAACATCTATGTATATTTAAAAACCTAAATCTAGACAGTCAATAGTAAGGTAGTATAAGAGTATATGCAATTAGATAAAGTAGGTAGTACATTCTGGCAAGTATCTAATTTATAGCTTCCTTAGACTCAGCTCTTATGAGAACCCTAAATTATATTTAATTACAAAGGTTAATTTTTGAGCATTTTTCTAGGGTTTTTACAAAACTCTTATTATTAAAAGTATAAAACTTGCAATCGTTTAAAGTCACATGAACATATTTATATTTTTTAAAGAACTCTCAGAAAATTAAAATCTTACTAATTCTTTTAAAGAGCTATTCAAATAATGAAATCAATTGTGCGCAATATCTGAATAGTCTTGTTTTATTAAAAAAATAAACTAATATTTAAATGACTTAGCTGAAATATTTATTATAATAGCCAATACAGTATATTATTTTAAGTTAAAATGTTTGCTTTTTTATTTAAAAAAGGTAAAAGGAATATTTTTATAACGAAATATATAAAGTGACAAAATACTTACAGTAACAATGAGTTGAGTCAACAGACGCTCTTAAAAAAATGTGACCACAGTATAAAAAATAATTATTATAAACTAATATTAGTAAAACATATGTCGTAGCTTAAAATATTGTGCCAAAAATATTTTAGAAGGATGAGGTCATAATTAAATAAATTGTGGTAATTTATATACGGTAAAAATGCCTCATAGTTTAAAATATTGTGTTAAAATTAACATAAATTTATATTATTATATTAAAACAACTATACACCAGTCAAAACTATGTATGATTCAACCATTTATACTATTAAATAATTGGGTATGTAAAATATTTGCGTGCAGCATAAAGATTTTATATTGTGATAGTAATAGTTAATAATACCGTTTTTAAGACTGTCTGTATTTCAATTTTAATATGGTTAATGTTTAAAATCATCTGTCTGTGGTTAATTTTTTTAAACTATTAAACAACTTTTAAAAATACATAAAGTAAAATTAAACGGGTCCAATGATTGCAAATTTTAGAATATTCCTTTATTTATTCTCTATATATAAGCGTTTTGTCGATCTAACATTAAATTTACTATCTAGATTATACGTCATGTCTGTCTATATACATAAATGACATTAGAATGTTGTAATTGACTGTTTTAATCTCTCCTTATAAATTAAATATAAATTATTTTTAATAATATTCAAATATTTTAACACAATATAGGGAACATAGTATAGCCTATAAGGTAACTTTAAATTGTATTTAAGGAACCACTACTTTCTATTGGTAATGGTTAGTTCTGTGCACATGATTTTGTAAATCTTAACTTTAATAATATGTTTTAAAGAAACAATACTTAGTACCAGGTGTTTTTATTATAACTTTGTTTTATGTTTAACTTAGGTGACCCACATATTTTCAAAAAATAAAAATATCTAATAAGTCTTCATAAGGCATAATTTCTTCGTAGGCTATAAGGTTCCCTATCTTATGTATTATTATATAAGCAAATATGTGTTTGTTTTTATCAATACACGCCTTTATTCCTATTTGGTTAAAAAGGAGTGAATATGTCAAGCTTATTGGTATTATTACAAACACATACCACGGTATAAATTCTTAAAAAACTTATTACATTATTGTAATAAAAGGGACTAAATATAAAAATAAATATATTTTTAAAAAAATAAAGGTGTACCTGTTTACACTTGTTAAAGTTTAAAAATATACAGACTATCCACAAATTGGGTTTACAAGAGAACAAATGGTTCAAAAATTTTAATTTTTAAAAAAGTCATTCTTGATGAAAATATTTTGCCTGTAAAAAATAGGATTCACGACGAGAAAAAGTTAATTTTATATACAGAGTTCGGTAAAAAAACTTTAAAACATGATTTTTGCCAAGAGTATACTACCTTTATTTTGCATTTTTAGTCAAAATGTCATTAAGGCAATTTATTAAGAATAAGGTTTGTTGAAAATACTATTTAAACATTATGTGCAACTTTACAATTTGGCTAAAATATCCTAATTTAATATTTAAAAATCCTTTAATTACATTTGTTTACAGCTGGAAGATAGTGGGGTAGGATGAATTTAAATAGAATATTAAAAAATATTTGTTGTCCTTTCAGCTATCTTTACGTCATTTTATGAAATCATTTCAAATAAATTATGTCTGATAACACGAAAATTCTTTTTATAAAACATTTTTATACTCAATAAAAATAAAGTATTTAATAATGTTTTCATTTTAATTACCAAAAAAACTAGCTGAAAAATATTGGGGTAGGTTGTATTTTAATAGAATAATTAAAAAATTATATTTGTTGTCATTTTAGTGCTCTTTACGTTATTTTAATAAAACGTTTAAAAGAAATAATTTCTGATAACACAAAAATTCTTTTTATAAAACATTTTTATACCCCAATAAAAATAAAGTATTTAATAATGTCTTCATTTTAATAAACAAAGCTCTTAAAAAATTCTTTTTATAAAACATTTTTATAATCCTATAAAAAATAAAGTATTTGATAATGTCTCCATTTTAATTAATAATGCTTTAAAAAACAAATTAATATTTTGCCTAATAAAGAAAACTAGAGGTAGTTTACTTTAAAAAAAAAATCATGATTTTAAAGTTTTGCGAAACCTTTATACAAAAACAACATTTATCTTCTTGTAAATTATATTTTTTTACAAGCATAGATTTTTATTAAAAATGACTTTTTTCCATTTATTAAATTCTTAATCCATTTATCCTCTTGTAAATCTCATCCGTGGAGAGTCTGTATATAAAAAAATAAAAATAATGTATTTACACAAAAATTAAATCTGAAAGCTAAATAGTTAATGAAAAACTTCATAATTTTGGTGTAAAACCTAAAAGCATGATTCGAAAAAGAAGAATCTTACTTTCTTGCTCATTTAATTACACCGTCTTAATCACTCTACTTTTTTTCACTCATTTTTACCAAGGTATAATTTTTTTTTATAAACGTTATATTTAAAACAGAAAAATATTTTATATTTAAGTATCAAATAAATTAAGTACACACCGATACCAAAATAGTTTTTTAAAACTTTTGTTTTTAGCCTATATTACTCGTTATGACACGGTCCAAATTTGACCCTCAGCTCTGCATGTTGGCTACGTCGAAAATTGTTACACCATTCACACCGTCGTGTACCTGGCATTTGTCGTCCGGAATAAAAATCTGACATACATGGCCGTTCTCCAGGATCTGCGTCTTGTGTAGTTCGCACTCTTCTGGAGGATCTAGTCCACCATTGTCACCCATAATCACGGCTCCGTTCTTTTCGCATAATGCGTGATGTCAAGGATTCAGGACGTCTCTTTCTGATACCTACAAAAATACAAATAACTAATAATTATAATGGTACCATGTTTAACCTACATACATTAAAACTTCCGGCAAAGTGTTAGTTAAACGGGACAGTAGCGGAACATGAGCACGACATGGAAGCAACGTAATGCAAAGCAGAAATGCACAGATCCGACGCGATAAGCTTTTCCTCAAACGTCGGGCATTCCTTAATATTCTTTATAGTCCATTAAAATGTTCCATTAAAGGTTACATTTTTTAGAGCACGCAATTAAATTTTTTAGTTATCAAGGAGGAATCAAAGTAAAGTTAAATTTAAGTTTGTGGGGTCACCACCCTTATCCTGCGGCCGCCATCTTGAAAAAGGAGTTGCAAACGGTTTTTATTATTTATATAAAATAACTATTCGTCAAACAAAAAAAAAAAAAAAACAACATTTTTTGCTGCAAATTAAATTCTTTTTAGTTTTAAATTATATAATTTTTTTCCCAGATCAAAAATAAAAAAGTATTAATTAAAATTGGGGCCATTTGTGAACATTTTTTTTTAACAGTAATAACTTCCTTTCAATTCATCTTGCGAAAAATGAACATTAAAGCATTTTTATAGAATAACAGTTAAAGAATAATTTTGGTTTTATATCTTTTTATGGTACGATAAAAAAAACAAAGTTAAAATAAAAGTAGATATCAATTTCTGAAAATTGTCGACCTGTCAAGAGTAAACATCTTAGTTTACCGTGTGGTCGAGCGGGTTAGAACAAATTCATTTAAACATCAGGGGTTTGTTGTTTAAAAAAATGTTGGGACATGTCGATTTTTGTTTTTGGCTGCGGTGTTTTTATAGTAAAATTATGTATACAGGGTGGTCCACAAATAAGCATTAACCATCAACTTTATTTTTTAAATGAAAACACCAATTTTTAAATTCTTCATCAAATTCTAACTATATTTCGTGTACCATGTGTCTTATACCTAACTCATAATAACTTACGTCCGCGCACCTTTATAAATATTGTATAAAATTAATGGTGAATTTTTCGATAACTTTTAACTTTAGGTATAAGATATGGTACATGAAAAATAGTTAGAATTCGATGCAGAATTCAAAAATGTAATAAAAAATGGGTGTTTCCATTAAAAAAATAAAGTTGATGATTATTGCCTGTTTTATACTATGAGAAACACCGCATCTAAAAACAAAGACGTGTTCCAACATTTTTCTAAAAAACAAATCACTAAATTTTAAATGAATTTATTCCAGCCCGCTCTACCACACTGCAAACTAAGGTTTGTTAGTTTTTATCGGAAAAAAGTTATAGCACCAAAATTATTCTTTAAATGTCATTCTATCAATATACTCTAATGTATTTTTTCGCAAAATGAATAGAGATGAATTTATTACGGTTATAAAAAATTGTCACATAAGTGGCCCTAATTTTTATTAATAGCTTTTTAAATTTTAATCTTAGAAAAAAAAAAGTAGCAAACTCAAAATTAAAAAGCATTTAATTTGCCACAAAAAATTTAATATATTTTTTTAGGTGTCTAATAGTTTTTCAGATAAATAATAAAAACCGTTTGCACCCCTTTTTCCAAGATGGCAGCCGTAGGACAAGGGTGGCTACCCCACAAACTTGAATTTTACTTTACTTTCACTCCTCCTTGATACCTAAAATGTAACATTTCAATGAACTATCATTGTAAAATAATATGTACTCAAGCGATAAGGATTAAAAGAAATTTTCCGTTTGTTTTTACTAGCTCACACAAGTAATAAAAACATATTTGTTTACACAATCTACAAGACATTCAATATCCATTGTTATTAATTTAGTAATAAAGTACAATTGGAGGATCAGGTCTCGACGCTCCAAGAGCGACTGCTGTATGTTCTTCTCTCTGTCTGCATATTAATAGGAATTTCATATGACACAACGCTCACGTCCCGCCGCCGCGCCATCGAGCTTGTACCGTGTTGTATTTGTCATCTCGCTCAGTAGCTCGCAACACGTCCGTGATTGGCTCAGCGCGAATACTACGGTACGTGTGTGTTTGACTGTTAGGCAAGGCGAAAATTGAGAGACGTATATTGCGGTCCAACGAAAAACACCGTATGTGTAATCATCCATATAACATACGGTGTTTTTCCGCAGGACGGCAGTATAACGCGATGCGACGCAATACCGCATGTACGTTTGTAATTTACGATATTAAATTATACAGCGTAAATTGAGTAGCGACGCGTCTACTCGACAAAGCATTGATTTTTGTGGTAGTGGCACAGTTTGCGCGTCGCACGCGTTAGACGCGTCTCAATTTTGGGGCTTGGCTTAGGCAAGGATTTACACCGACTCGCTTACTGTTTGCCAGAGGCTTTAAATACTGAGTGGCCAGTCGCATTTTCAGGATCCTAACGATATTGTGCAGTCAAAAAATCTGTACGTTGCCGAGTGTGCGTATTTAAAATCCATGGCCAGTACCAGACTAAAAACTTCCAAAAATCATAAATTTATTTAAAATCAGAAAGTCAGTATTTAAATATGTTAAGAAAATATGATATAAAGTTATATCGAGTGCTCAAGTCCCTACCGAACATTTTAAAAACGTTTGTCACACCAAATGTAACCAGATGCTATCGGGGGCGGTCATATCAACTTTCCGAGCGGGGGACATATAATAATAATAATATAAATGTCCATATTTGCAATAGGTTGTGTTTAGGTAAAAAAATCGGTTACAAGAGATGTGACATGAAAGGGGGGATGGCGCCCCTGGCGTTCCCCTTATGACCGCCCCTGGATGCTAATAATGTAAAGGTAAAAAAGTTATTATTTAAAGGTAATCCTATATTTGTTTTTTTTTCAAAAGTTTAATCAAATTTTGTTAACAAATCCCATATTTTGCAAAAATATCTACATTTTTAAAAACCAGTGATTTTTTTTTCACTCTACAACTTTTTGTGCAAGACTTTCAGATGTTTTTAATTCCTGATAAAAGGCAGAATGTTAATTAATGTCAAAGTTTTTGACGATATAATTTAGTTAAATTTATGAATTAAATACAAATAGAGGATTCGATTTAAAAACATTTCTTTTTCCTTCAGAGGGGAAAACCAAAAAAAAAACAAAAAAAAAAAAAAAAATTGCAAATACTTAAATAAAAATTAAAAAAGTGTTTCTTTGAAAAATAATATTATTTAGTATATATTTGGCATGGTCCAATAACTCAGCTTTTTGATTAAATAATTTGAAAAACCGTTGTACGGCCTATCGGGTGGCCATAATATTACTTTCGGGGTGCCAAATTTTTAATTCTTAATCTACACTAATAAAACTGGGTAAGGTTGTTAGTTTAATAAAAAGCCATTTTTATACACATGTATGTATATGACAAGCTTTCCTCCTTTTGATTTTCCTGAAAATGACAAAAATTTCTTTTTTTTCGGTTTTTCAGGTCATTTTACGTCCAAAAACGAATTATTTAAATTAAATTAAATTAATTAAAGGTCTTACACTTTTCTTAATTTACATAAAAAAACAGACAAAAAACCCGTTTTTTAAACGGTTAAGTTATAAGTCATGCCGTCGGGCAAATTAGAAGGTGGCGACTAAAATTGGGAGGTTGCAACTAAAATTGGGAGGTGGCAAATAAAATTAGAAAAAGGCAACTAAAGTAAGGAGGTTGGGACTAAAATTAAGAGGTGGGAACTTAAATTAGGAGGTGACGACTAAAATAATTCCTAATGACCTGATTTTGTTTGACATTTATGTGTAAGAAAATAATATAAAATTTTGCACCTCATTAAAATAAAAAACAAAATTACCTCTACGAGAGGCCAGTCGCTCTCCGGACTCGATGATCGGTCCCCAGGTGACGAATTTCCCTCCTCTTCTCCGGAAGACATGTCCACGATGACATCGCCTCCGTCTCGAGGATCTCGCGGCCCTCCATGATTTGGAGGACCTCTTGGCGGGGGTCAGGCCGTTTGTACCAGTCCTGTTTCCGGATCCGGAGACCAACAGTTGTCTGAGAGCCAACAACCGACGACTACGGTGACTACTCCAATTAGTAGGGCAAGAATTATATAAACCTCTGCGTTTCCTAAAAATATAATTCGTCTTATGTGAAAAAATCTAGCAATTTTTTTCAAAACGGGCATATCAAAATTAAAATTATATTTGAAAGCAACTCTTTTTACTAGTATTATTTATGTAGCAATTTTTTTTTAATTTATGCTGTTTTATTTGCAAGTTTTTAGGGGTGTCAATAGGGCTCAAGACACTCAGTCCCTGGACCAAGGCTAAAGCGGTGCCATTGCAACAACTTTCATCATATTAATGTGTAAAAATAAGGACTACTATATACATGAATTCGCCAAATTAATATAGCACATATTTGTAATCCTTTTTGAGGCTTACTCGAAACCAATATACGCATAGTTGCTATTGACTCAAAACTATATAACTATTTACCCTTCAAACATCATATTATTACTGTAATATATTTAGACCTTTAAACTGATTAAATTCAATACTACTTTAATAAAATATTATTTGGCTTTTTTCCAGAATAAAGATATTTAATAAATATTTTAATAAAACTCTAGATGACTTTAAAAGAAATTAAATATATAAATTATTTAATATGAAATAATTAATAAAATTTACGAAAAAACTTACATAGATAAGATTGTAACCCCTAAACATAGGTTCAAGGGCTTCGGGTCGAAGTTATTGTATAATAATCTAATATAAAATAAGTTCTTTACGATGCCATCAGACTTAAACTGATCCCTTGACCGCGTCTCAAAAATGTGGAAAACTTTCCATAAAAAATAACTGATGATCTGATACAATATATGAAACTTTTTATTAAAAATTACTGATAAACTGACTTTGACATTACTTTTGTAATAGATGCTATTAACTTAAAACTGTATAAATATCTATCCCTCAAAAAATTATCTCATATTACTGCAATACAAAATTTATGTCAAAGTCAGGTCATCAGCCATTTTTAATAAAAAAATTTTCACCTTTTTAGTCAGATCATCACTAGCTCTCTTAATGAAAAGTTTTCCACATTTTTAAGGCGCGTCCAAGGGATCAGTTCACGTCTGGCAGCCTCGTTAAAAACTAATTTTATAAATATATTATTAAAAAATAATTTCGGCCGGAAGCCCTTGAACCTATGTTTAGGGGTTGCAATCTAATCTATATAGGTTTTTCTCAAATTTTATTCATTGTTTTATATTAAATATTTATTAATGGGAAACCCTAGTTATTATCCCATTTTTGGACTTCAGGGTCAATTTTAAGTGTTTTTAAATAAGGGAATATAAAATTTGTCTATCTTTAACTGCTTTTAAGTTACTGACGTTTAAACAGTTAGATTTTTGGCTCATATTATTTGATTAAATATATTATTTTATATTAATATGTCACAATGAATTAGGTACTTGCTAAAAACAAAACCAAAGGTTATTTTAAGAATAATGGGGGTATATTAAGCATTTAAATTATAAGTGATTCTATTATTGTGTCACTTCTTTGCTATTATTAACTTTAATTATATAAATAAATAAAATAGGTCAAAAATAATCGGTCCAAGCGTCTGTAACTCAAAAACAGTTAAAGATGGACATACAGTGAGGATATTAAAAGTCCTCCCCCCTTTAATCTTTTGAATGACACAAGATATTGAGGTCAAGTAAATTTTGGGTAAAAAGTGTGACTTAAACTACTATTTCGCATAAAAATAATTTCTGTCACGTGACCTTGCGCTAAGAGAGCACAATCAACTTTTTTAACAAATGGAAAGGTGGTCATGTAGCACCTCGTTTTAAAAGTCTTTTGAATCTCAGCTTAACGATATTTCGTTTTTGAAAATCGGTCTAGCCGTTCCAGACTAAGAACCGTTTGAAATTTGACTTAAATAGTGTAACATTGTTTTTACACTATGGTTCTAATGGCATTGGCTTGTAATTCTGGGACGGCTAAGCCGATTTTTAAAAATAAAGTGGCGTTAAGCAGAAAATAGTAGGGCCCTTAAAACGAAGTGTTACATGTTCCCCCTTTACATTTGGAAAAAAGGTGTTAGTGCCCCCTTGACGATTAGGCTACGTGACCGGAATCATTTTTATGCCAAAAAGTAGTTTAAGTAACACCCTTTTATCAAATTTTTATTCAACTTCGATATCTTGTCTTATCCAAAAGTTATGAAAAAGAGATCTTTTTATAACCGCTCTGTATGTATAAATTGAAGCTAAACTACAAACACTTGTAACTCTAAAACGAGCAGGTCGATTTTTTAAAATAATACGGCAAAGAATGGGTAAATAATATGCCTTTAAAACGAGTTGCTACCTGACACCCCTTTAAAGTGGAAAACAAAATTGCTTGTGCCCCTTTGAAACAAGACTATGTAGCCGGAATAATTTTGTATGTCAAAAAGTAGTTAAAACCCTTTTATCCATATTTTACTCGATCTCGATATCCTGTCCCATTTAAAAGATAAAGGAGGGGAGGGGGAATGTACATCTTTCGCTTTGTCAAGAGACATTTGGTTTCCGAATTCTATGATGATAAAGATCATCTGCCTGACGATAACAATGTGAAAAAGGACAAAAGTTTCATTCAGAAATAATAATATGAAGTGCTTAGTTCCCGCGATACCTAATTACCCAAGCAATTAGGGACTATTCATTATGCTAATTAGAACTTTTGAAGAAAATTTTATTAAAAGCACCACAATTAAATTAATGAAATGGCGCTATTTTTAAGGCCAAAGTTTCGCCTGTTGGCTAAGAAAAAATGATTTTAAATCAAAAGTTATTTTTAATTGGGTTTATAAAAAACTAATATTAAACGTATGATTTTCAAATATAAATAGTAAATAATTGGGTATACAGTGCATTTCTTTAATGTTTTCCTTTTTATTTTTTTAAACGGACACAATGTGTCTACAGATGGACTTAACTACCTGTAAAAAATTTTAATTTAATATTTTGAAAAAAAATTATTCTTTATAAAAACTTTTTGCTTTGTCGAAAATACTAAAAGGTACAACAAAAATGCCTTATGATATACAGGGTGATTTAAAACCGCGAAAATCTTATAAAAAAAGCTTAGTACTTGAGATACCTAATTACCCAAGCAATTAGGGACTAATTGTTATGATAAGACAACTTTTGGAGAAAATTTTATTAAAAGTGCCACAATGTAATATGATTTAAAAGGCTTAAGTTAATTTAAAAGATGAAGTTAAATGAATAAACGTTTGGAATTTTGTGGTTTTTGTGTATTAATTGCGTGCAGGCGGTAATAATAGTATGCGAAATCCTCTAAGGTATTAACGTAGTGTTGTAAATCCACCGACATTCCATGGGGGTTGCCTAAAAATCAATATAAAACTAAATTCCGAAATTAGTTATAAACAAACCAAGTATTTACTAAGGGAATTTGCTAGGTTGTCGCTTTATAACTTTATACATTATACCGTTGTATGAGAAACAACGATTATATTATATTATTATTATTATTATATTGAATTTGAATTATTAGTTTTGTGTAAAAGTGACACGTTACAAATTAATGAAAATAATGCCCTTTGTAACGCCAAAGTTTCGGCTGTTTGCTAAGAAAAATTAAATGTAAATCAAAAGTTATTTTTAATTAGGTTTATGTTAAAAGTAGAGTTTTTAAATATGAAAATAAATAATAGAGTATACAGTGCATTTCTTAGATGTACCCCCTTCCTTTTATTTTCTTAAACAGATTAATTTAAAAAATCAAAATGAAAATTGGAAATAAAACAGGGGCGTAAATACTATATTTAAGAGTAAAATTGACAGGTAAAAATTTTAAGATAGCGGCTGGGCGCCATCTTTGGGAAAAAATTAAATGTAAAGTGGGTCTGGTGGCACATCATTTATTGTTCCTAACCCTGGAATAAAAAGGCACCTAGCAGAAAATAACGATTTAAATAGCTATATTTCCGAAACTAATAAAGTTGGATATAGGTACTTAATATGGTATTTGCTTAAAGCTCTTTTTAAGAATTTTTTAATGGTGATGCTGGTAATAAAATGTAATAAAATACAGGGTAGGAAAAAAAGAATCTATATTTTTTAATAAAGCACCCTGTATATCATTACCATGCAACAGAGCTCAAGTATTTATTAGTTTTGAAAATAAGGCCATCCAAATCAGATATTTAGAAAATTTTTAAAGTATTGTGTAGCAGGTAAAGATATTGAAGTTATAATTAAAGGAAATAAAATACTCGTCAAAAGCTTTAAAATATTAGGCCATAAGAACTTCCTTTTCACCTAATTTGACTCCAAAATATACTACTTACGCATTAATTTTATTTACAAAAATTCTAATTTTAAAAATTGATTCTTTAAAAAAATAATTTGGGGGAAGGAGATTAAAGCAATACACTGTTTAATTTATGACACCACGCATAAAAAACATTAATGAACAAACTTACATTTCTAGAGTTAAAAAAGGTTTTCCACACTTGTGTGTTGAATGATATGATTAATATTTTCAAATGGACATTTAGTCCTAACCAAATTAAAAGTAGTTCAGTAGCGCCATAACAAACCCTATTGAAAAAGAAGTACGCCACTTACATTTTTTGCAGTTTTATATTTTTTTCCGATTAAACAATTAAAATGCAAGTTTTTAGTTTCTTGTATATCTCTGGCGACAGCCCAAAACCTTATATACCTACAAAATGTGATTTGCGAATTGCGGAACGTGTGTTAATTGGTCAATTTCAAACGAAACATTCGAAGTTTACCAATTGGAACAAGTTTCACAATTCGCGAAAAACAAATATAAAATATTAACAATTTCGGCCATAACGTAAATAAGTAGGTGGTCAGTTTATTTGTTTACGATAATAAAAATTGTTTATTTTTAAATTTGTTTTTTCTGGATACTTTTAAAATGACGATACAAGTACACTAAGAAGTTGGATTTTTTAGATAATAATTACATAAAAAGTAAATGAATCACTTTTTTCTTAATATTATTGACTGTGGTGTCCCCTGAGACGCCACTGGACCCGATACACAGATGAAACCATTTTAGCAATTAAAAGTTTAACAAACCTCGATTGGACATCTGCGGTTGTTACGCGATCAAGTTTTTCGTATTCCAGAAACGTGTTTTAATCGTTTTTCGGCTGTTTAAAAGACAACAAAAAAATATCTTAAATATAAATCAGTCTTTAAGATAAAGTTGACAGTTACAATAAAAGTAAACTGTTTCCCAGTGTGTATCCTTATTTTTATAGCTTTCTCCTGTCCTTTTTTATCTACTTTGTTCAATAAAACAAGTCCAAACTCTAGAGTTTAAATTTAATATTTCATCAGGTCACCTGTGCCTAAAATTCGCGGTTTTGTTCTATATCGAGCCTGTGGCCCCGGGGATTGCTAAGGCTATGTGTGCGCCCCATAAAATGCTCCTGGCGGGTAGTTTCTCTGTTTATACTCAAACAACTCTGGTGGATAGGTTAGGACTGCTTGAAAGTTGGATTTATGTATTATTTATTTAATTACTAACAGAAGCAAATGCATGCAGGTAGGTTTACATTTTCAGCTAAAAGTCCAATATGTTAAAGATGTGTATATCAGAAGCAAATCACGTTATACACTAGTGGAAAAAATTATAAAATACAAAAAAATCCAATTTTTTTGAGATTTTTCAAGTGACTGGATTTTGCTTAAAAATGGTCGTATTAAAAGAAAGAAAAAACATTTTTAAGCCTAAAGTTTCTAGTTTTGAGATCCTACAATAAAATGGATATATGGATAATATGGATCGGATAACTTGTTCATTCGGCTTTAATTTTCTTTTTTTTTTTAAAGTTCGATACGACCACTTATCGCTGAGATATTAAACTTTAAATGAAAAATTACCATTTTGTCCCTAACCATCAATATCTCAGCAACCAGTGATGACACAAGAAAACTTAGAAGGGTTTTAAAATCTTAAATACATTCTTTACAAAAATTGGCTATGGTTTTTAAAAATTCTTTACATTAATTTGAAAAATCATTTTTTTATTTGTTTGACACTCCACGAAGGCTTTATGCCGAAGTACCAAAGTACCGTGAGTGTCGGGTTATTAAATGTTTAACCCCTTTTTCCACGCTGTTCAGTCAACGTTATCCAAGCACTGAAACATGCCATTTTTGCATTTCACAGCACGTTTTAGACAACGCGGTAGTGCCGTTATTTTTTAAATAACTACTACCTGGGGTAGGCAGAATACTACACAGTGGTTTGCCAAGCCATCTGTGAGATGGTAGCGATTAAATGCCAATGTCTGGTTCCGAGATTCGAACCTGGATCGCTGCGGTGAGAAGCTGGTACGTTACCGTTGCACTACGCTCGCCACAAAGGGCCTTTTGTGGCTTTTGGGATAATCAAGCGCTAAATTTAAAGTATCAAGACAACCAGTAATGTTAAGTATGCCTTTTGCAGTACGGTATGAACACAAAACCTCCAGAAAGTTTTGGTTTAATCCCTTGAGCGGTTTTTTTGCCTTATTCGATCGAATTTTTGAAAAAGAATTCAAGGATTTTAAATTTTTACCAAAATTTAAACAAATGTTGTTAAGTTTTTTATGTATTTTTAATGATAAAAGTCTTTAAATTTATGAGGAAAAAGAAATAAGGTCATTAAAAATATAAAAAAGTCGAAATTTTTCAAAAATATATTATATAATATATTATATTTTTAAATATATCTTTTTTGTTTTCTTTTTATAATTTAAAAACTTTTATTAATAGAAATCCAAAAAAAACTTTAAAATATTTGTTTTAATTTTGTTAAAGATTATGATAATTTAAAGTTAAAATCGCCAACCTTCAATTCTTTTCTAAAAATTCTATCAAATAACATAAAAAAACAGCTGGATGAATTAAATCAGATACAAATTATTACCTTTAATTTTTAATGTCAAACTTAATGTACTTAATTATTAATATTTTGTCCGTTTTATGCACTTATGTAAAAATGAAGTCTTATGTGCAATATTTTTTTAAACATAAAATTACAACGAAAATAATTTAAAAAGAAACTCAATTATAGTATCACAGTATTTTAACTTTACCATTCTTCAGTTGAATTCTGGCCCATTACTTGGGAACCACCCTGTAAAACCGTTGCAAATTTAGTAAATAAAAAAATATTTAAGTAGTTTTGAAATCCTGATATTGAGGTGCTACCTACATTTTTGTAACAAGTAATTATTTTAAAAAAACTTTTTAGAGTCTATTTTACAGCTGCAATTTACTGCAATTCGCTGACCAATCATAGGCAATTGTTGACCTATTGATATCACGTCGGATGATCCCAACTTCAGTATTAAAGTGCTAAATATTTTTATGTAGCAATTAATGAATTTAAAATGACTTCTCTTAATTCTATTTTACTGCTGATCTAATGACCAATCGTGACCAATTTGTGACCAATTGATACAGCATGAAACGACCTCCGAATATTGATATTGAGGTGCTAAATATATTTATTTAGCATTTAGTAAACTTAAACTTTATTAAGTAAAATTTATTATCATACGGAAAAACTATATCTTAAATTTATTTTTTAAAGTTTATGGCTTTCAAAAGTTGGCCTTTACTGCGCCTAACATGGTCTGTTCTTAAGCTCCATTTTCCGAGCACCAAATCAATTCGTCAGAATCATCACGTACCCTCGCAGCTACAGCTGCAATATTTTCTGCACTACGTGCTGGATGTGGTTCATTTGGTCAAGAATTATCCAGTAATGAAAATTGAAGTTCAAATTTTTGTGATGGTACAGCCAATAGTCTGGACAATAAGTTGCCCAAAGCGCAAGAAACACGTTGATTTTCATAATGCAGTTCAACAAGTTTTAGACGTTGTGCCGTGGGCTAAGTCTCTCCAAGATAAATTGCCAAACAGTACTGAACACAAATACCATGACAGTTTGAAATTTGGACCCTCTCATCTATCCAAAATTACCTACTAGAAAAAGTACCTCTAAATGAATCACCCCTTATTTTAAACAGATTTTTCGTCAAAAAACCCTTCCTTGCATGTTATTACTTTTTCTAACGAGGCTTGACATACGATTGTTCTAGCTATCTTGTAAAGCTTTCCACATATCCTCTATCAAGTTCGTCCCATAAAAGCTCAATTGGGTTAAGATCCGGGCTTTGTGGAGGCCATAACATGTTTTTATTGGTCCCTCTGTTTTTTAATTCTTAACCCAATAAATAACCCCTGCATAATTTGGAACCATGTTTAGGATCATTATCCTGTTGGAAAAAACAAATCCGTTGCCAAATAATCTTTGACCAGATGAAACGGCATTTTGCTAAATTATTCTTTATATTTGTTCCAGTATCTTTGCCCACATAATAAATACCTATGGCCAATTCCCTAATTGTTACTAGCTCTTGGATTTTGTTTTTTTAATCTAATTTTTTTAATTTTCGGGCGTTCTCAAAATTTGTGTGTCCTTGAATGTCTTTATTTATAACAGAATTCCTTTTATCTTTCTGACTAAATATTTAACGTTAGTAATACCATTTTAAAAGCCAACCAAAAAACAATTTTATGTAACTTCTAATGTGTGTGTTTTTTAAAACATCAATTATTTAAAAAATATAATATATACATTTTTTCATAAAATAACCTTATTTAAAAAAAATTAGTACTTAAAAATAAATTAATTTAAATTTAACTAAAATTAAATAAAAATCAGCACAGCATCCCAAATTTGCAATCAACTTACTGAATCAATTCAATTGGGCATTGAAACCTATATTCCACACACCATCAAAAACCCCAAAAATCCAATAACAAACCCTGGTTTTCCAAATCTTGCGAAAAAGCCAGAATTTTAAAAGTTCAGGCTCACAAGAAGTTTCTACAGGATCCTAGTCCAGAAAACCGACAGGCCAGCATTGAAGCAAGAAACTACTACAATCAAACAATTTCTGAAGCCAAAGACTCCTTCGACGATCGTATCAAAAACAAAGTTCTTTCTTGCTCAAATGGCAGCAAATCCTTCTGGTCCTTTGCGAAAAACATAAGTAGGAATTTTTGTGCCAGTTCTTTTCCACCACTAACTTTGGAAGATGAAATTATTTCTACTGCTAAAGGGAAGGCAGAACTATTTGCCAAACAATTTGCTGCCAATTCAACCCTTGACCCTCCCGTAAATCATCCAATTCCAACGGTTACCCCAGTTCCTCATAAAATGCCCGATATTATTTTTAAAGTAAAACACATTAAGCGTATCCTTTTCTCCCTTAACACCAAGAAATCGTCTGGGCTGGACGGCATACCAGCAATCGTTTTAAAAAAATGTGCTCCAGAACTTGCACCAATCTTAACTCGGCTCTTTCGAATTTCTTACGACACAGGTATCTTTCCGGAGAGCTGGAAGGCTGCACGTGTTCAACCTATTCCCAAGAAAGGATCTAAATCGCTTCCATCTAACTATAGACCAATTTCAATTCTCTCAGTTCTTTGTAAAGTAATGGAAAAATTAATTAATTCACAAATTCTTAAGTACTTGGAAAAGCACAAAATTTTGCACGACAGGCAGTATGGATTTCGCCACAAAAGATCTACAGCAGATCTTCTTTCCTTCGTATCACACTGTTGGAATAAGTCTCTTGAGTTTCTAGGTGAGTCCCAGATCGTTGCTCTTGATATATCCAAAGCTTTTGACCAGGTCTGGCATGCCGCACTTCTTAATAAACTTCCCTCCTATGGTCTTTCAACTAAACTCTGTACTTGGCTCTCTAGTTATCTATCTGATCGACGTATATCAGTTATTGTGGACGGCCATTCTTCAAGCTTTCACCAAATAAATGCTGGAGTCCCTCAGGGCTCAGTTCTGGCACCAACATTGTTTCTTCTTCACATCAACGACCTTCTCTTGTCCACAACTAATTCCATTCATAGTTTCGCCGACGATAGTACCCTTCACTCCAGTTTTCAGGTTCCTAAACCCATCACTAAACCTGACTTGGAAAATAAACGCAGAGCGATTACATATCTCTTTCTCAGGATCTTAATTTAATATTGGATTGGGGCGCCAAAAATCTCGTCCATTTTAATGCATCCAAAACACAGTCATGTTCCTTGTCGCGAAAAGAGTCATCAAATACTCATCCTCTACTTATGAGCGGCCAAGTTCTACAGAGCAAAGACACCTTCAGTCTCGTGGGCGTCACATTTGAAAGTAACCTTAACTGGCATAAACACATTGTATCTATAGCCACGGCAGCTTCAAAAAGCTTGGATTTCTCTTTCGAGCTAAAAAGTATTTTTCCGCTTCTAATTTATACACTTTATATGTTTCCCAAATCCGACCTCCCTTGGAATATTGTTCTCATATCTGGGGCATGGCGTCCCCAACCACCCTGAGCATTTTTGATTCTATTCAAAGAAGAGCTATTCGTCTCATTAATGATCCTTCACTTACAGAAAGGCTTCCCTCTCTTGCCCATCGTCGGGCTGTGGGCGATTTATCGCTTTTTTATAGGTACTTCCATGGCTTCTGCTCTGAAGAATTGACCAGTATAGTTCCTCCACTCACGGTTCCCAACAGAGAAACTCGTGGTTCCGCGCGTATGCATCCCTATACGGTCCAACTGGACGGGCCCCGAACTTCTCACTTTGTTCGTTCTTTTATCCCTAGAGTTTCTAGATTGTGGAACCTGCTGCCCGCGGAGGTCTTTCCTTCCCCCAAATCATCAAGTATTTAAGTCCCGTGTCAACAAACTCCCTCTTACCTCGCTTAAGACACCCACGGTACGTTAGTATTTAGGCTTTTAGCCTTCGTGGTTTGTCAAAGATAAAAAAAAAAAAAAAAACAAGCTTTCTAAATTTACTTTCCACATAATTTTAAAAAGCACTTTTTTATACAAGCCCTCTTTAATTTACTTAAATGATATTAATTACAGCATATAAATGAGAATCGTGAATAAAATATTTGAAGTTTTTGACATAAAATATTAATTACATGTTTAGATTATTCAGAACAGAACAGTATAATTACAAACGGACCGCTGTTAACATTTTAAAAATACCAAAAATTAATTATTATAATTCTTTCATAATAAAATGACCTAAAACTTTCAAAATTTGCTTTTCAAATACTTGCTTTCTCCAAATTCCTACAAACACACATTTTTTCAACTGTAATCGCCAGTTTTTGCCAAATTATGAAATTTAATAAAATTTTGTATAATTGTTTTTGTCGATTACAAACATTATTCTAAATACACTTTTTCTATGACATTTCGCTTAAAAATTAAAAATAAAGGTAGTTTACTCTTGGAGAAAAAACATGTTTTGGAAGTTTTTGAGAACCCTGTATACAAAATCAACATTTTCTCTTCGTGAATCCCATTTTTTTACAAGCAAAAATTTTTATAAAGAATAACTTTTTTTGAAAAATTAAATTTTAGGTCCATTCGTCCTCTCGTTAACTTCATGCGTGGACAGTCTGTATATAGGGAATAAGATTGTACTTAAGATATGGGCATGAAAAGTAATTTTTAAACCTGTACTTTAGTGGCAAACTTTACACAGTGGCAACGCTAAAGGAAAGCTTCAGAGGTAGCCCATCTTAAATCCAGACATTTTGTATGTAATAAAAAATCTTTTTTTAAAAGAAAATTATTAAATATAATATACTAAATTATAACTATAAAATACAAATAAAGATTGTTATTTATAATTTTGCCATTTTTAAATATTTTTCTTAAAAAATTGATTTCTTTTTATTACATACAAAATGCTTATGTGTCTAGATTTAAACTGTAATTATATGAAAAACGGTACCTACAAGATATCAATTAAAATATAGTTTACCTTTTTCGTACAAACATGATGAAGGAATCAAACGATGAAAGCCAAATATCAAATTTATTATTTTTTTGATATGGAAGTTTGTCAAAATTTTGATATTTATTTTTTTTTAAGTATTAAATTTAATTTTCTGTAAAGTCAACTACTTTAAACTATGAGGATATAATAAAGGCTAAACGATCTTTGAAATGAGATATTAAGCAATGTTTCTAGCTACGATGTGATTTACCATTAAATTTTAGAGGTGAATTAAACCCTCTTTAAAAAGATTAACTGTCTTATTTTGTAGATTTGACAAGCTGCCATACTGACGAAAATAACAGCAAAGACTTCAAACTTGGCAGTTGTAATCGGGGATGAAAGTGACAAAAAATGTTCCCCTTAAATCAAAAATGAACGTGTCCCGTCCCGTCCAAGGCTTTTCCCTAAATAACCTGGAATTGTACAAAATTTGCTTTTTCGTTTTTAAATGGCCACCCTGAATACTAATGTATTTCGTTTTGGTCCTCTTTTCCTATATAATATTTATTCTCCGATGATATAAATTATTATATAAGAAATATGCTAATTTTAAATTTTGTTTATTTTTCTTTCTTTTCAATCATTCGTCAAAACGGTGAATCGAGGCAAATTGCATAATACATTTTTGCATATGAAATATACCGTTAAAAATAAGGAAGCTTTTATTAGAAAAAAACTTTTATTTTTTTAACCGTTTAAATAGTAAATTTTATTTACCATTTTTAAATAAAGCTCTTTAATGGAAACTATTTTTTTATCGTAAAAAAACATATAATAACGTTTTTTTATCCTTTGTGGCAGCCCACAGTTTTATGCCAAAGTACGAGAGTATCGTGTGTTGTTATTAAATTTTTATTCCATCTATTTCTCTATTCCGTCAACGATGTCCAAGAAACAAAATAAGCAGTTTTTGCATTTCACAGCACCATTTAGACAACCCGGTAGTGCCACCACGGACTTATTTTTATTAAATACTACCTTAAAATGTCTCCCTGGCTAAGTTATCAAACTAGGGGCTTTCGGATAAAAGATCAAAGACTCTGTTCAATGCGCTAACGGAGAGAAGTTATTTTTAGTAAATAGTTTTTAACCAGTCTATGAAAGTATCTAAATTTAGCAATACTTCAAGTTATCTTAAATTATCGACGTTTTAAATTGTGGACCGGTAGAAAAGACAAAGCTACGATGGGTAAAATAGATAATCTTTGGCAAAATGCCATTGACCATTGACGTTTTTAAACGTTTATGCAGTTATCCTTAAAGAAAAACAGTTATTAGGATCATTTTTTTCATATTTTAAAACAAAGATGTTTTTGTATTTATTAAAACATCCACTAAACTTCCCTAAAGATAAACGGTAAGGTACTTATTGTTTTTTATGGAAAAATTAATTTTGAAGATATGTAATTTGCTTAAAAATAGGTTGTGGTCTGGTCTTTTTTAGATATTACTTAAAACATAAATTTTTGGCAATCTTATCTGTTGTATGATAAAATTAGTATTTTTAATTAAAATTGAATTTTTGTTTAAATTTAATTATATTTTGTTTTTATATTTAATTTGATTTTCTTTTTTTATTTGTTAGTTAATTGTTTAATAGTATTATCTGTAGAAAACAAATGGTAAGGGAGCCCAAGAGGAGATTTTGGGATTTACTACAGCGCGGCAGATTAATATACTGGAGGATACCTTGTACTAGGTTAAGTAGTTTCACCAAATATAAGCCCCGTAGACAGGCCCGATCGTAAAAACAAAAATATGTTAATCAGAAATTTTTGAGCGCGTCAGATTAAAATAGGGTAATTTATTTACATGCTAAACAATGTCTATTCTACTTATCTGACAATTTAAGAGTGAAAACTACAAAGTTAAATATAGCGTAATTTTGACATTATCGAGCGTGGCTATTTTTTTTTATTGTAAAGAAAATAATTTAAGGATAACAAAAATATATAATCCGATAGGATCCAAACAATTTCCATAGGCGGAAATAATAACAGTATTTTTTGACATATTTAAAAATTTGTAGCCGCTTCCCTTACCGATGAAAAGGTATACATTATATTAAAACATTTTTTTAATTCTTATTGTCTAAGCTTTGCAACTTAATGCGTCTCTATAGCCTAGTTTACACCGCGAGGACCAATTAGATCCGTGGACCAAATCTAGGACTTATTTTTGTTAGTTTACTAGTGTTTACACCAACTTAGTTTATGGATCAATTTAATTCACGTTTAATCCTAGTACCCAAATGACAGCTGAGCATATGACCAGAACCTAACCTCGTTTTTTATCTTTTAAAACTGTATCGCTTTTAAATTACATATGAAAAAAGAATACGCAAACAGTTTTGGTTAAATATCAACAAAATTTTAAAAATATAACTGTTACTGTTACTGTTCCTGCTTTGTTTATGGCGTTGCTGCAAGGCAATTTGCCAGCTCTATGTGGTGGGAAAATCTGGATTGTCAAGCTTTCCGCTCCCAGAAATTCTGGTTTAAAATATTCAAATATTTAAATCAACAACAGTGATGAACTTCTGAACATGCATAAATTGTGGCTGTCAAGCCAGCGGCTGCTACTGTTATCGCGCATAACCGTCACTTTTACTACTGACGTTTTTCCGCAAGGCATGCGTACCTCCTCGACCATACGAAGACACCATGTGTTCAACACCAAAACGTAAAAACTTCAGGCTTTAGGAATCTTCACTCACAGCGCTTAGCCCCAGAAGAAAGAAGCCCCACCCCAATTTAGCGTGAATCTTTTCTCGATGCCCAAGGGTACAGCTACGCTCGTACGATGCCTTCAATCGCCTACCCGGGAAGTCTATGTAGACTTCTACGTAAACGTGAACCGAACGAAAATTGCGGAAAGAGTTAAAAAAAAAAATATAAACAAACAACAAAATTATTAGGTTAAGACCGAAATTCAACGTCTTTTTCATCAAAATGCGCACTGTCAAAGATCAAGGCTGTCATTTTGGTCCACTAAAAAAGTCCGACGTGTTTACACCAAGGAAAATCATATTTGGTCACCCCCATTTGAGAAGGACTGAATTGGAGTAGCAAATTTTAATACTCAAGTGTTTACACCGTGAATAAAGTACGCGTGACGTCATTTAGACCTCGAACTAAAAATTTGGTTCTCCCGGTGTAAACTAGGCTTATGACGCTTAAGTAAATCCCCATTTAGCATCGTGGGCTCTCCTACTAAAAGCATATACATTCTTTGGAAAAATCGTAATTTGTAAAAACAAAAAATCTTTTGTTTTCTGATTTACTTTTTAAAGGTTTTTTTATTCATGAGGGGCAAACCACTAATGTTTTTAAACGAAAAAGTTGCTCCTAGGCTATTATTCAGATGTCATTGTACGCAAGGTTTTTTAAACTAGGCAAAAAAGTAAAATGGTGATTCCTTGTTTAAAATAATGGATAGTTTGCTGTATAAACATTGGGTTAAAAGTCAACTTCTAGGGAGGTATTGAGGTACAACCATGGGGTAAAAATAGTGTTTCCTTTTTTTAAAACAATTAATTAAATAGTTACATTTTATAAAAAATATAACTTTTCTAAATTCCATCAAATGCATATTTATTTACACTGTTTTTGGAACTTTTAAAAAGGGTGAAAACAATCAAACCCTTTCATTTTTGTCAACTAAATGTTAAAATACAGTTAAATGACTACTACCGGGTTAATTTAAAAACTTTTTCGTCTTTGATTTGAGAAAAAAATGTTAATTATTACGTTTTGGACGGAGAAATTAATTTTAGGTAAATATTCTCTATTTGCTGTTACACACATTTTTATTTGGTTTTATTTATTATTACTTAGCAGTTTAAATAAAATATTCTTATCGTTTCCAAGATTAAAAAATAAATAAAATATCTATATGTACATTTTTATTTTGTTCACGTTTGTAAGCATTGTTATTTGACACAGTCTAACCTTGATACTTTTAAACTGTAATATTATTAATATTGTTAATACTTAGATTTTAACAATATTTTGCGGTGTTAAATGCCTAATATCCATAATACATTTTTTCAAAAGCTTACTTTTTAGAAATGGTATTGTGCTTTTCTTTATGCGAGGTTACAAATAAAAGGCACTTTTAGTCTCGCTCCTAATGATACCGATATTTCACCTTTGTGTTTAGAAGCTTTTTGTTATTATTTAAATCCTAAGAATAATTTTAAGAGATGTTTTAAATTGTTTTTTTGTTTCCTTACTTCCTTAGTACGTAAAATTTATTTGGTTAATGTGTTTTTAACGTTGGTGCCGATAAATTTATTTTAAGGATATACAACGCGTCCAAATCCATATAGACAATAAGTACGTTTACATCGTTATACTGAATCCGATTTAACCGATCGAATAAAACTTAATCTGACAAAAAATTGCGATATACATATTTTCAATTAAGTAAAGGATTGGATGGAACGCGATATGTCACACCTGTTTTTCAAGCGATTTGAATTGAGTTTTATGCGTTCGTGGGTTCCATTTTTTCGATATTCACGGTTTAATAAAAGGTTTGAAATGTGACAGCTAAGTTAAATAGCTAATAGGTAAGTATAGAAAGGAAATAGAATAAACAGACCTTAAATATTTACTTAAATATTGTGATAGTGTTTCTTTAGTGGTTTGCGTTATTATTTTGTCTTGTTTTTTTAATTACATAAATTTAATTAAAAATATTACAAAGGTAAGGTTAGATGTT
Source organism: Listronotus bonariensis (assembly GCA_014170235.1). Classification (NCBI taxonomy): domain Eukaryota; kingdom Metazoa; phylum Arthropoda; class Insecta; order Coleoptera; family Curculionidae; genus Listronotus; species Listronotus bonariensis. The sequence goes on from JACEGR010006973.1 coordinate 45,659, forward strand.
TCTTTGTGGTTTCTTTTTTCTTATTGCATATTATTTTCTTTGCAAATTTAGAAGGATTTAGAAACGGATTAGTTGCACCTGATAAAATCTAGGACGAAGAGCACAGTATTAGGTTCAATGCGATCCGTCCAATCTGATTTGATTGTTACACGATGTACCCTTACTCATTGTCATCTTAAAAATCTACATCATGTAGGAGATATTTTTAGGAAAAATTCTACTTTGTTACAGTTTTCCAAAAGAGACTATAATAAAACCGTGTAAAATATTTTTTTTTATATATGTATATATAAAAAATTAAGTTTACAAAGGAAAATATTAAATCAGTGGTTGGAAATATGGTAATATGTGTTTTATTTACCTTTACAAGCAAAGATCTAAAAACACCAAAATTCAAACTTGTATTTTATTTGTGGTTACGTTTCAATAAATTTAATTTTATCAATGCCTCACGGGACGTGTTAAATAAAAGCCAAAACGCATAAAAAACATTGGATTTTTACGATTTTTCTTTAATGTTTCCCCAAGCAAATATAAAACAAAAAGATTTATTGGCACACAAAACAAAATTATATTTTTAATAAAATTTTAAAGAAACCATAAAAATAGGAAATCATTTTATTAAGGGTCAAAAGTATTAAATATTGCTTTTATTTTATTGCTTGCAAATAGACGTAGATTATTTTAATGCAACGAAAAATAAAAAACTTATTATTTTATCAAAAAAAAAAAAAACAAAAACGTAAAACTCACTAAAGAGATAAAAATAGTAAAAACAATAAAAAAATGATTTCGTATAATATATAGAAATAAAGTTTAAAAAGCTTTTGTTTTGTAGACTTCTACTATCTATTTTAATTTGGTGAAAAGGGAAAATTTTACTCCAAGGCTGTCGATCCTGAATACGCCCCTGATATCTTCTTTTTTAACCAACTTCATTATTTATTCTCTTAACGTCTATCTAGAGGCAGCTTTGCCGCACGAACAACGTACGGCAGAGAAAAAAATAGTGCATTTTTTAAAATATAAAAAGAATTTTTACCATACGCAAAAAAAAACATAAAATCGAATTAAAAACTTTCTCCTGTTTGAAGTCAATTAAAAATAGTTGCTGACTTCACGTAAAACTCGATACCAATTTACGGGATGATACTTTTCATTAGGGTGTCAACAGCGGGATTATATCTCACCGTCGAACAACGAAGTTGTGCATATAAGAGACTTGCGTTTCGTGAAATTTACCGTGGACTCGGTACAACCAGTTTGATAATTCCTAGAAGGTAGGCTAAATGCGTCACTGGAGAGGGTCCCAATATGTGACATGAATAGCAGAAGTTTTCCTCTCTGTCGAAAACTGAACATTCCTTTTTTGTATACAATTATGATATTAGGAAACTACTTTCATTTATTTTTTTTAAATAAAATAGTTTTAAAAAAACTTTATTTTACCTTGTTTATTAGTCACGGTAAGTTCAGAGCTATAAAAGACGGCTTAAAAGTTAAATTCTTTTGCCTTTAACTTTCTTCTTTTAAAAGAAATAATTTTCATGATTCTTTTCGATCAAGGTTTGGGTTAAAGTCATGCTTTTACGTAATTTTTTTATTTTTTATGAAGCAGCATACCATCATATAATATTAATTATATAGGGTGATTTTTAAGTTGGTACTTTTCTTTTAACACTGTATAAAATGCAATAAAATAAGAAAACTTTTTAAATACAGTTATGTCCGAAAAGGCTTTCCTTCTGAGATACAGGGTGTTAAAGTTTTAAGAGAAAAATGCCTTTTTTATCATACCTTTTCTACCACTTAAGATATTTTCACAAACTTTGGTACACTTCTATTGACCATTAAGATAATGTTTTGCTGTTAAAGTTTAAAAAAGACCAGTAGCGTTCGAACAAAATTTGTATCGAATTTTTTGAAGAAAAAAATAGTACATCACTGCTTTTCTTTGAATCAATAACATTTTATAAATACTTATTTACTTTGGGGTTAATTTGGCCTCCTGATATTTTTTGTATGACGTACGGTTTTCGTTTTAAAAAATAAATGCCATTTTGATACATGATAAATTTGCTGAAATCTGATTTGGCGTTTTATTTCTAAATTAGATTTTTGACTGTGTAATAGCCTCCTAAGAGCAACAACTTTTGAATAACACGAAAATTGTAGTAATGTAAGTATTTCATCTTACCTTAATACAAATTAAACAAAAACAAATTTTACATATAAAACACCATATCGGATTTTTAAATTTTTGCCATGCATTAAAATAGCTTTTATTTTTTAAACGAGAACCATTCGTCGCTCGGAAAAATATTAGGAGACGAAATTAACCCCAAAGTAAATAAGTATTTTAAAAATAAAATTGATTCGAAGAAAAAGCAGTGGCGTACTATTTTTCTTCAAAAAATTCAATACAAATCTTCGTTCGAATAAATTTTGTAAAAAATCTAAAATGGCAGCAAAGCTATGATAAAAAAAGGTTTTTCTTAAAACTTGAATACGTATCTCGTAAAGAAAGTTTTTAAAAAATTTATTTTAAAAATGTTCTTATTTTCTAGAGTTTTATACAGTTAAAAAAATTACTAACCTAAGGTTAACCCCGTATATTACCACTTAATCTTGAATAAAATACTTACCCAACTGTTTTCGAATGCCATTCCCCATCTTGCTTCTCCATAAGCTGTTGATCAACGTTGGATCTGCTCTTCTCCATTCTCTCCAACCAGTTAAAGTCCGTCTTATACCACCTATTCCCCCTACAGGTAGACCTGGAACAGGGGAAGGGGTACTGAGTTGGGGTAATTGAACCTGGTTGGGTTGAGCTGTTGTTCCTTGTGTTACCCCTAAAAAAATAAGAAATTGCTTTATATTTTTATCTAAAGGCTATTTTTCGTAAATCGATTTTTCGTATCACATACATGCAAGAGACGAAAGATTACAGTTTAAAACACTCTGTATACAGACTATTCAGGGATGGGGTTTACAAGAGAACAACTGTAAAAAGAGTTTAAAAAGCAAATTATTAATTTATTATTTGTTGTAATTTTACAGTTTTTTACCATATTTCATTAAAAATTACTAGTCCCAACGGATTTTGATGCGGTTTTTTAATAGATAGAGTGATTCAAGAGGAAGGTTTATATATATATATATATATATATATATATATATATATATATATATATATATATATATAGTTTTAGTGGATACATATAAATACAGAGTGTTTCACAACTTATCCGAAAAACTTTCAGGGCTAATTCTACATTAAGAAATATAAAAAAAAACTTTATATAAACAATGTCCTAAACGTCCTAGTTTTCGAACTACAGGGTGTTATAAATTTAAAAAATTATTGTTTTTTATAATAACTTTTATACCAATTGAGATATTTTTAAAATTTTAGGAACGCTTTCTACGCACCAAAACACATTTTTTGGCATACAATCGAATTTAATTATCACCAGTGTCGTCCATAAGGAGTTTAGGGTTAATATTTTTATTAAAAAAATGGTACGCCGCTGCATTTTTTTAATAAAAATATTTTTTAACTTCTCATTAGATTTGAAATAAATTTGACCTCTTGACTTTTTTTTATTTGATGTACGGTTTTTGCGTAAATTAATAAAAACCAATTCTCGGCATGGTCATTTCGTATCAATACGATCAAATTCTTCAGGAAAAAAATCACTTTTTTTTAATTCTACTTTAAAGAGCATAAGAAAACGTTATATAAAAATTTGTCCTAAACGTCTTAGTTTTGGTTAGTTCTGGCTTTTTCGACAAGCATTTTTTGAAAATAGAATTGGTTTTGGTAAAGATTAGGTATCCATGGAATTTTCATTTTTTGAGAAAATATTGCAAGAATATTGTTAAATAGTCATATCTTAATATAATAATGTCAGGATGAACGAGTTTTATCCATTAAAAACTTATCTTTAGCAACTTTGGGTTATCAACTTATTTTACTTTAATTTTACTTTAGCCGTCATTTACATTATAACAGGCTAATGGAAAGTATATACTTTTGTCACCAATTATATTTGTTAAAGTAGCTGTAAACACCTCCTTAAAATAATGCTATAATATTATAATTCTCTGAGGAAAATATTCAAATTTTAAGATTTCAAATAATGATGACAACTCTATGACACATGACAACAAAATCTAAACATATATGGTCTTGTACAGTGTTGGCATTTTTCCATTTGGTACTTGATATTACCTAAATATTCTTTACCAAAGTGGGTAAATTATAAGTGGTGGTCAGAATTGTTTAGTTAAGTCATATTTTTTAATCATGCCTGTGATTAATACACACTTTTAAAAATGGGGCATAAAAGACTTCTTCCGGATTTTAGAAAGAACTATGTATTATTGGCAACAATATACACACATTTTTATTCAAACGGGTAATTATAGGGAGTCTTAGCATCGAAATGTTAATGGAAAAAGCGGTATATCGAACGTTTTTTTTATTTAAAACTGTTTCATAAACCAAACACTCTACTTGTAACTTTTAAAAACGCGAAATTCGTGGACACCTAATCTTTACCAGCCCAAATTAATTTCGGATCTAACGATATTAATTTATTTTTGCGATTAGATTTAAAGTAAACACATAAATAAAGGAAAGGGTCACAGATTTACTATGGAATTATAAAAATGGCTCTTAAAAAATCAAGTAGGCGTAAGAACTTTTAAACATGACACATACTTATTTAGAATTGCATAAAAATCCAAAAATGGTAAAACATACCGGGTGTTTCGTTAAAAAAATTAAATTTTGGCAAGTTCCGGTTAAACCGGAAATAATTTAAAAAATAAATTCTTTTCTTATCCCATTTATCCATACAAAATCTTATCTTAATCTGTCCAATACTTCTGCGGTTATAGCTTCTCTACGTTTTTAATATTTTGCACCAAAATTAATTACTTTGCTATAATTCGAATCTTGGTATGTTGTTTGTAATTTATTGTTTCAGGACCACTGCACACTAGGCACTCAGGTCTCGGTTTGTTCACGATCACAAATTATTTAAACAATAATCAACCTACGCTAAATCGACTTTAAGTACATTTATCTATTAAAAAAATCTGCCTCACAATCCGTTGATTAGTGATAAAAAAATATACATATATTTTTTTAAATACTAATAATTATTTTGCAAACCTTTATATTTAAGCAGTTTTGTAAACCTCTAGATGGTATAATAACATAGTTAAAATGCATTTTATTTTTAATGCCTATAATATAAACACTTTTTTGTCAATTGCAATAGTCATGTCAATATCGAATTTTAAATGTAAACTATTTTTTTATACACTCTATATATATATATATATATATATATATATATATATATATATATATATATATATATATATATATATATATATATATATATATATATATATATATATCGCTCATCCGGAAGAAAAGTGTCACAACTCAAAAAACAACTTTCTTCAGGAGAGGCAAAAAAGGATTTTTAGATCATAATTTAACTGTAAGTTTTAAACGGTAACTGCTAAAATTTGTAAATTAAAAACAAAGAATATAAATAGGTAAATGTTTCTAATTGTAAAAAAGTAAAACCAAAAAAATATGATATCTGATTTAAGAAAAAAAAAAAAGATCAACATTTTTGTGTTGTGTCACTTTTCTTTTAAAATATTGGTCATTTCTTTTTAATCAATAAAAGTGTGAACTTGAGAAATGAAATTTTATTTACAAAGATATAAAAATTATCCTGTTAGTATTCCAAAAAAATTGTTATTATTTAACATATAAAAAAATAAAATTTTTAAAAGAACGAAAATACTACTTATATCTAACGGTAAAAAGTAATTCTACAAAGACTCATAAAATGGCAAATAGCACTTGGGGATACAATTTTTATTAAATAATGACATCAGCCCTTTCTTCTTTTTTTTCTGATATCCCTACTTTTTTTTGTAAGCGTTTTTCAATTTTGGGTTAATGTTTTTTTTCTTTCATTCATTATCAACACACTATCAAAATGTTCTTGCTGATAAGAGGTTTTATAAAACAATGTTCCAGGAAATTCTTTTGTGATTTTAAATACTTTTATATCAGAAATTTTAACGAGTTCGCCATTAGTATTCTTAGAAAAAGAGTTTAAACCCAGATCAGCTGCTAATTGCTTTAGGTCAAAAATGTCTTCATGACAAATTTCATCAACTTTGTATGGTTCTCCAGATTTTTTAGCACTGCGCACAAGGGTCACATACTGATCAGGGATATATACCGGTCCTGACCTCTTTGATCTTTTAACTTGGCGTTCAATAACAGAATGAGCACTATCTCCCTCATTCTGACTGTGCCCTGTAATCAAAAACTTATGCGTTATGCTCTGCAGTTCATCGATATTTAAAATGGCGTATACGTATGCAGCTATCATAAAACGGTTTTTTGTTGGCCCGCGCAGTTATCAGAAAAAATATAATATTTCTATTTTTCCCTTTTTCCAAACTATTGAGGTATTTTAGTATACACGAACCTATCTCATTTACTCCTCTAAGAGCCTCCCCTTCATGCCACATGTAACACTGAACATTTTTAGTTTGAATATTGCAGACAGTTAAATTATAAACATTTACTTTAGAAACATAGTAGAAGGACGAGGCATCTCCAGATGGGCATGGTAAAACCGCCTGAAGATCATAGACTGCAACTGTGTTGTTAGAACTTTTATCATTTTCCTTTTCTTTCCGAGATAAATCTGTTTCTACACGATGCACGTCATACTTGGTCTGTAGACCCTTTTTCTCCTCTTCCGAAGCGTTATTATAACCAACACATAATTCGCACTGGTCTTTCTTTGGGACAAAGAAAGACAGATTAAATTCTTCATTAAAAATACGAGTGTACATCATGTAGTTTCCAAACGGTTGGTTTTTCTCTTCACAAGTTTTCTTGTAATCCCTATGTAGTTCTGCAATTGTTTTACCTCCTTCTATGTATTGTTTTTCAGTCTTTGCACGGCAATAGTGGCTTTCCACTCTGGGGATTAATTTAATGTGTTCTCTGATATCATTTTTTATTTTTTCGTCGACTTTAACATGATGTCCGTGTTTTCCTCTTAAATCAGGTGATAACATACCTCCTGTAAACCGGTCTCTTTTTGAAGAACAGTTCTTAGTGGTCTGTCTGTAATGGAAAGAGTAGATTTAAGAAAAATTTTACATACACGAATCCTTTGCCCTTTTACTTCAAAGAAAAATGCATTATTGGGACGCCTATGACTATTCTCTCGAACGTATCTGTACTTAGGATGTACAGCAGTCATACAAGTCGATAAAAATTGTCTTTGCTTTTCTAAGTTACCCAGTCCCCAATAATCATTGAAAATTTGTTGACGATCTTCTTCAGAAAAATTTTGGAAACATTTTAATTTGCATTTATCTGTACATGGCGGTAACAACTTTTTAGCTGCAAATACTTTTTTTTAGAAGAGGAAGATACATAGGATTCTCCTGAATTACGGAGGCGTTTCGCTTTATTTTTCAGCCACTTTTCTGTATTGCGCTTTCTTTTTTCGCCTTTTGTTTTATTTCAGGTTCCTGTGCAACTTTTCTTAGTTTCGTTTTATTATTTGTTTTAGCCATATTATTGATATTATTTTCTATTTCCGAATCTTCGTCAGTTGAAGGTGAGGATTCACTCATATTATAATTAGGGTCTGCACAACTATCGTCACTGCTATAAGGATCTGAATAAATCCTATTTTCATCTTCTTCATCTATTTGGTCAATGTCAGTTCGTTGCATAACAGCAAGCACGTTATGTTTAGACGTATTTTCTAAAACAAACAAATGAGTAAAGTGCACATTGACCTAAAAGAATTTATAGATACTACCTTTCTCAAATTTTACCAAGCTATCAGTAATATTAGTAGAGTGGGATCCAGACACTACATCTGTAACCTGACTTTCATGCAAATCTGCATTGTCTCCTCTATTATTCATATTACATTCTTGTCTATTTAGATCTAAAAATAAAAATTGATATATTTAAATGGTAACTATATTGATTAACTCAAACAAAAAACACAAATTTGAATTAAACAAAATTAAATTAATTCTTATTTAATTAGTTAAATACTTACCCCTAAATGTTTCCAGTACAATAATAGGGTCTTCTATTTCATAATCTATGACATTATTAATTTTGCTACTACAAATAACATTAGTATCTCCCTCTGCCTCGTTGCTTATAATTTTCCATTCTTCAGTGTTTATATCATCTGCTTTGCATTTCTTGGCCATTTTAACAAGTAGGTTAGTTCTTGCGTGGTAAGACATCTAAAAAGTAAAGTAAAATTAAAACGTTTATTTATGTACAAAAAAAATAAATGCAAATATGCGAGAAGATTCATTACGTTACTAAATATTTTAACAGTGATGAGAATTACTAACATCTATTTTTTCGAGAAAAGTGTCACATTTCGAAAAAATACAAAAACCTACGATTTATTTTGTCAAACACTTTACGAATAATGACATAACTCAAAATATTACTATCATTTTTTAAAAATGTAATAAGAAATGTACTTACCTTTTCAAGAAAAACGACACAAATCTAAATATGTCACTTTTCTGTCGAAACGCCGAAAAATACTTAGGACACTTCTCGAAATATAACGTTTTTCATGATAAACAACGACACGTTCACTTCGAATGTCGGAGCAGAACTGAAAAGTGTCATTGTTCCAGAATAAAAATATTTATTTTACCGCTAAAAGAATAATGACACTACCGCCATCTTACAAATTTCGAAGCAAACATCTATGTGACACTTTTCCTGTTAAAAGTATACACTTTTTGGAGTCAATTTAACAAGATAACTGAAATTATGCATTTT